>ONZH01018717.1:0-189299 GCA_900303285.1 Rhinella marina | reverse complement strand
TGTACATAGGAGCAGTATTATAGTAGTTTATACTTCTTTACATGCAGAGCAGTATTTAGTAGTTATATTTTGTAGGTAGCAGTTATAGTAGTTATATTCTTGTACATAGAGGCAGTATTATAGTAGTTATATTCTTGTACATAGGAGCAGTATTATAGTAGTTATATTCTTGTACATAGGAGCAGTATTATAGTAGTTATATTCTTGTACATAGGAGCAGTATTATAGTAGTTATATTCTTGTACATAGGAGCAGTATTATAGTAGTAGATTCTTGTACATAGGAGACAGTATTATAGTAGTTATATTCTTGTACATGAGGGGTATAGAGGCAGTATTATAGTAGTTATATTCTTTGTATAGGAGCATATTATAGTAGTTATATTCTTGTACATAGGAGGCAGTATTATAGTAGTTATATTCTTGCACATAGGAGACAGTATTATAGTACTTATATTCTTGTATAAAGGAGGCAATATTATTGTAGTTATGTTTTTGTGCATAGGTAGCAGTATTATAGTAGTTATATTCTTGTACGTAGGAACAGTATTATAGAAGTTATATTCTTGCACATAGGGGGTATTATAGTAGTTATATACTTACACATAAGGGCAATATTATAGTATTTATATTATTATACATGGGGGATATTATAGTAGTTATATTCTTGTACACAGAAGGTACTAAGGTTGTATTCTATTATGCATTCTAACTAGAGATGAGCGAACGTGCTCTAAACGAGCACTGTACCGCTCGGCTCCCCTGCACTCGCATGGGCTCAGACAGCCACTTCTGTCCTCCTAAGGAGGACGGAAGCGGCTGCCTGCGCCCATGCGAGCGCAGGGGAGCCGAGCGGTACAGTGCTCGTTTCGAGCACGTTTGCTCATCTCTAATTCTAACTAAGAGGCAGTATTATAGTAGCTATATTGTTGTACACACTAGACCAGAGAACTGGTAAGTGTGACCATATATAACCTGGTCCTCCTGAGAGCACATTTTTATTTTATCCTCACAGGTTACTTGGAATCCACAAAAATATAATTGTGGTACTCTTCACCTTTTGGCGTGTTAGAGAAGTAGTGAAAGAGTTGCTTTTAGGGAACAGTATAATGCCACAGCACACGGAGTGTCAGGAGTTTATTATTTAGAGCTATGGGGACTTCATGTGCTGCAGTACGGGGTCTGGCACATGGCAGTCTCACTTCCTAGAAGACCATTTGTATATCACACTTGAAATGCAGCTTGGACATTTTTGTAGCAGACCCTCTCCTTTAACAGATTGTTTTAATGGGCCAATAAAAAGACGCTGCTGAAAGTTTGTTTCCTTTGAAGAAATTCTTCTTTGTACAGTGACTCATCTCCAGAATTGTTCCAACTTGTCCCTGGATTTGGCCCTTTGTGCAGAGCTCTGATTAACTTAAAAGTAAAAGCAGGACTCCTTCTGAACCTCCAGCACTATTTTTACTTGCAGTTCTGATAACCAACTGATGCAAAAAGATCAATGGACAAGAATTCATTAAAAAATATACTAAATATATTGTACCCAAACAGGAATGACGTACATGAGTGAGGAGGGAGATGAGTCCAGATGCTAATGAGGATGCAAATGACAGAAAATTGTGCGTAACTATAAGAAACCTGAAGTAAAAAGTCTAGGTTCTGAAATACAGATTTTTACTTTAGATTTTCTATTTTCCTTAAAGGGCATCTGTCAGCAGTTTTGTACCTATGACACTGGCTGACCTGTTACATGTGCACTTGGCAGCTGAAGGCATCTTTATTGGTCCCATGTTCATATGTGTCCACATTGCTGAGAAAAATGATGTTTTAATATATGCAAATTAGCCTCTAGGAGCAACGGGGGCGTTGCCATTACACCTAGAGGATCAGCTCTCTCTGCAGCTGCCGTGCCCTTCACACTTTGACTGGCAGGGCCAGGAGTGATCATGTTTAAACTGCCTGGCCCTGTCAAAGTGCAGAGGGCGCTGCAGTTACAGAGAGAGCAGAGCCTCTAGGTGTAACGGTAACGCCCCCTTTGCTCCTAGAGGCTCATTTGCACATAGTAAAACATAATTTTTCTCAGCAATGTGGACACATATGAACATGGGACCAACACAGATGTCATCAGATGCCAAGCGCACATGTAACAGGTCAGCTAGTGTCATAGGTACAAATCTGCTGACAGATGCCCTTTAAAGGGGTTGTCCATAATCAACACTAATTATCTGCAGGACTGATCATAACTGTTGGACTAATGGAGGTCCTGTATCCCTCATTTGAAAGGAGTGGTGGTCATGAATGGGCACTATCACTCCATTTAAAGTCTGTGTGACTGATGGCTGAGAACTGTACCCATGACTTTGAATTGAACATAGAAGATCAGACATTTATCACCTACTTTGTGGACAGGTGCTACTGCTGGTTATGGGACAACTTTTTAATGTAATTTCCCTCCATAGATTTATAAGACACATCTGTATCAAAGATATTTCTCCTTTGCCAGTTTACACATCACTAGTCAGACCACACATGGAGTACTGTGTACAGTTCTGGGCTCCTGTGAACAAGGCAGACATAGCTGAGCTGGAGAGGGTTCAGAGGAGGGCAACTAAAGTAATAACTGGAATGGGTGGACTACAGTACCCAGAAAGATTATCAAAATTAGGGTTATTCACTTTAGAAAAAAGACGACTGAGGGGAGATCTAATAACCATGTATAAATATATCAGAGGTCAGTACAGAGATCTCTCCCACAATCTATTTATCCCCAGGACTGTGACTGTGACGAGGGGACATCCTCTGCGTCTGGAGGTAAGAAGGTTTGTACACAAACATAGAAGAGGATTCTTTACAGTAAGAGCAGTGAGACTATGGAACTCTCTGCCTGAGGAGGTGGTGATGGTAAGTTCACTAAAAGAGTTCAAGAGAGGCCTGGATGTATTTCTGGAGGGTAATAATATTACAGGTTATAGTTACTAGAGATGGGTCGTTGATCCAGGGAGTTATTCTGATTGCCTGATTGGAGTCAGGAAGGAATTTTTTTCCCTAAAGTGGGGAAAACTGGCTTCTACCTCACAGGGGTTTTTTACCTTCCTCTGGATCATCTTGTAGGATAACAGGCCGAACTGGATGGACAGATGTCTTTTTTCGGCCTCATAAACTATGTTACTATGTTTGCCAGTTATTGCGGAGAGGTTATGGCTCTTGACCAAAGCTGCCCTCCAGAAAATGATTGCAATGGGCAGAAGTACTGTCCATCGAGGTCCAGTTGCCAGCACAGGGAATGGGGGAGATTTGTCAAACTGGTGTAAAGTAGAACTGGCTTAGTTGCCCCTAGCAACCAATCAGATTCCACCCTTTATTTTCCAAAGGAGCTGTGAAAAATAAAAGGTGGAATCTGAATGGTTGCTATGGGCAACTAAGCCAGTTCTACTTTACACCAGTTTGATACATTTCCACCATTGTCTAACAAAATTTAAACCTGCTTTGCTAGGGCATGTGATGATTAGAGAGGGCAGTGGGCCCTCACTCAGATCCCCCTCTATGAGTCAAAACAGAGAGTGGCTACTATAGAGTGGCTTCCCCTCTCGTGGACACAGCAGATCCATACTTTTCAGGGATTGGCAACCATTTGAATGTCCAGTAAAAGCCACCATGGATAGAATGTATAGACAGACGTGGCTTTCCTAGGCTATAACATCCGGGCGTTAGCTAACTCAGACTCTAGCTTATTTTTTGTTTTTTAAAGAGATTGTCAATTTAAGCAAATTATAGGTGTCAAGTTGTGAAGGAAACACTGTATTCTGAAGTACCACAGGCTTGTGGGCTGAGAAGGAGACCAGGAGACCAAGCTTGTGACCATATGCATTATCAAGTTTGAATTAGCAGATCTGAAGGAAAAAAAACACAGAATTTTGGCGAAAAAGACTTCATACCAACTATAAAGTAATCTTGGGGTGATGCGAGTGTTAAACTTTTGGATGGCAGTATGCTTTAATTGAGTAGAAAACATGGGAAACTAGGTAGAAATGGTAACATGTACATTTCTAGTATGAAGATTCTTTGCTAAAGAGAAATAAGTATGGGGATATGGTCGCTTTGAGCGGAGCACTCTTGTAGGTACAGTATTTCATAAATATAGGTTATGGAAATGGAAGGGAACTAGAGGAATTTGTTAAATGTTACCTCTAGACAGTATCAGAGATCATTTACTGACAGGGAGCAAAAAAATCCAGGTGTGCCAGATTTACAATGTAATGATTGGTGGTCTGGAGCATCAAGCATCTGAGCAATGTCCCTCCAAAGAAACCAGACTGCCTTGACACTGGGGGGGTGTCACTGGATTCCAGTAAGTATATGTGGTAAATGTCAGGCACAGTGCTAAAAACAAAATGTATCACTAGACATGATATCCTTGCAACATTGTCCTCCACATATTTTCCACCTTTAGGGTGAGGCTACACTTCCTGCACCACTGAGAGAGGACAAGATGGAGACACATTGTTGCCCGACCTTCAGAATTAAGTTGTGGCCCTACACCTATTTTCCTATGAAATAGTTTCAAGACATTTTTAAAAATAAGAAAAAACCCACTTGACATGCAACGTTTTCCATAGGAGAACCTTAAAGCTGCCCCGTTTGTGGTCACTCCACTATTTCATGGTTACAGACTACAAATAAACCCTATATAGTCTGGTCCTACTTCTGTCCTTTTGCCATATGATCTCCTTGATAACCTACAAACACTGGAAGATGGAGGACTACAGGATCAGACGACACAAAATCAATTTGTAGTCTGTTACCATGGAGATGCAAAGGTTTGTATAGGATCTGTGTTTCTTTTATCTCACATGAATTGGACCTACAATAAAAGTTGCCTAACTGATCATACCCTTCAAAATCTTCTTCTTTCACTATATATTGTCAGGATAGGTCATCAATATCTGATCGATGGGGGTCAAGTGAATGGAGTGAGACAACGTGTAGTGTAATGACCAGGAAGCAGCACTCATCCGTGTTGTGTACGTGTTTTTTCATGGACCCATAGTCTATAATGGGCATGTTGGGTCCTCATCACAGACCAATGTAGTTCATATGTCCATGTCTCCATTAAAAAAAAAATACTGATAGGTGAACAGACACATTAAAATCAATGAGTATGTATGTCATCCATGGAAAATGTTGATGACACACGTCAGTGAAAAATGAAAATTTGAACGAGGCCTTAGGCTCAGTCTCCACATAGCAGTTTTGAGGTGGTAGAATGCTTAGTGGCCAAGAACCAGACGGAAAACTGCAAATTGCTGTGGTTTCTCGCAAGCTTCACCTACAGTTGGAAAGGATCTGTGGCAATTCATGGTAAACCGATGTAGTTTTGCTGTACGGTTCTCAGCCATGCTACCACCATATAGCTGCTACATGGAAATTCAGTCTTAGTGGAAAAGCGTGGCATAATCTGTCCATTTTCTACCAAGCCATGTAAGCCAGCATCTGCTACACTCCTGCAGATGAGTATAAACCTATAAGAGGCGCAGTCTCCAAAACCAAGAATATTTGGAAGCTACAAAATAAAGTTTCTGATTTCTCGTTCTCAGAGCCAAATCTTTTTTCTTTCCCAGTTCCATAAACCCTGCCAAGTTTCGAGTCATCCATCTACCTACCAGTTGTTGCCTAAGAGTGCACACACTTCATTAGTTACCGGCATTGCCTGGCTTAACAGCTTCCCTGCCAGACCGGTCCTCCTGGATCTGAAGTATATTGCAGACCACATGACCAATTTCTGCCAGGCTTCCATGACGGTGCCCTACAATGCGGTGATCAGATCTGCTTTTCGTGCAGCGCACAGTAAGTGCTCCACTTTAGCATCGCTCTCCTCAAGAGAGACTGTCAGCCAAGACAAATTGCAGGTCATACAGTTCTAAATGGTTACTCTTGTCCGCGTGGGAAAGAACGAAGACCAGTAATTATTTTCTTTTATAGTCGTGTGACTAATGTTCACACTTTTCATCGAAATCGTTCCTGTAAAAAATGGCAAGGTATAAAAAAAAAAATAAAACGTAGAAGAGTAGTAATTATAAATTAGAAGGTACAAAGTGGAGTGAGAAATGGTTATTCTGGTCTGAGAATAATATGAGGACAGTGAATGACAGAGGAGCCTGTGTTCTGGGACTTGTAGTGCATAGAAGAGTCCAGAAGAGCCATAGATTATGGAAGTCCTTCAATGATTTAACAGTTATGACATTGTCAGAGACTTAGTTGGCACTTCTGCATTGAGAAGAATGTATGAAAGTTGGAGCCGAGACACATTTGTTCTCGATACCTGGGGTACTGGGTACTGGACTTTAAAAGGGCATCTATCAGCAGTTTTGTACCTATGACACTGGCTGACCTGTTACATGTGCGCTTGGCAGCTGAAGGCATCTGTGTTGGCCCCATGTTCCTATGTGCCTGGATTGCTGAGAAAAATTATGTTTTAATATATGCAGATGAGTCTCTAGGAGCAACGGGGTGATGATGAGGCTCAGCTCTTTCTGCAAATGAGCTCATCAATATCAGATTGGCAGAGGTCAGCTGTACGGGGAGACAGTGGGTGCAGTGCACACGAGTCATCTCCCGTCTCCCTTCCTGTTTGCTGCTGTCCCATAGACATACAATAGCAAGCAAGAGAGAAGGAAGAAGGCACGTGCACACTGCTGACCCCCGCCAGTCTGATATTGATGACCTATCCTGAGGGTAGGTCATCAATATTAAAAAGCCCAGACAACCCCTTTAATTCAGCGTGCATTGTTAATGGCTGCATGGTTTTGCGGGTTTACAATGCATCCTATGAGTTAATGAAATGCCACCGTGGATTCCTGTGAGAATAATAGCTGTATTGTGTGGAGAACTACACTTTGTGCCCCAGCTGTGCTCATTGCGTTCTTCCTTTACATGCCAAGACAAGAATCAGAAAGATTCCAAAAACGTAGGCCCCTCTGTGTTCCAAAGATTGGTAGACATTTTCTACTGTGATCTATAATACAACATGTGGAGCATATGATTGGGCGGTTTCACATGCTGCCTACAATTTCTCACTGAGGGGTTCTTAAAGGGAAACTGTAAGCTCCAAAGCCCCTCCCTCCATAATAGAGTAAACAGTGTGCAGTGTAAGTGATACCGATTTCGGTTATGTAATTTTTATCTTCATACTTGCTTGCATTCTGATGCTGTGCTCCCACAAACCAGCAGTAAAATACATTGAGAGGACTCCTGAGCTCACACACATAATGGAGGGGACTCCAAGAGGAGTCCTCTAAATGCATTTTGCTGCTGGTTTGTTGGAGCACAGTGTTGGAATGCAAGTGATTGGGAAGATAAAAATTACATAACAGGGCTCAGCACCGCTTACACTATACACCGCTTACTGTAGTTTGTGGGATGTTTGGAGCTGACAGAGTCCCTTTAAAAGTACTCATATATGATCTGCATATGAGCTGTATACGCATGGCAGTTTAAGATTTGTAATTAAGACTAATGGTCACTTACAGCGCAAATTTTTTGATTTGTTTTTGATGCACCAGGAGAACAGATTGCAAAAGTGTACATGCCCTTTGTGAGAGAGACAGAAAGATAATAAATGTAATATCTTAGCCAAATAAAGAATTACAAACAACCTGTGTGTTTCTAGAGGGAAATTTCTACTTAATAAAGTCCTGTGATCACAGCAGCATCGGCACTAATACAGCAGTTACAGTAGTCTCTTTCTCCCTCTGCAGTGTAAGGAGATTAGTGACAAATGTAATATGAACTAATGGGCTTGATAATAATTTGGAAGAAACAGAGGCCACACAAATGGCTGAGAACAAAGAGAATGGGGAAGGGAAAAATACTGTACAATGCATTCATGTCTTGAATCTATTAAGTTTTTTTATAACAGAGATCCACCTTTACTAATATGAGCGCATTTAGGCTCTGATGTAAATTGAGCCAAAATTTGGCACAATTTGACACATCCATCTCAACATGAATGAGCTTGACACGATCTATAAGATTAATAAATCTGCCCCATAGTGTGGACAGGATTTCCAAAAAGTTCTCCATGATACATCTGGTCACTGCTGGCAATAATAGCTGTGTTACTATGTCCATAGATTTCAGCTCATGACCCTAACCTTTATTACAAATTCAAACGTCTATCATGTATGCAATATAATAATATCGGAGTGGCGGTGGGGATAAAAATCAGTTCCTCTATGACAGCTCTCTGCTGACTCCATTAAACACAAGCCCTCCACAAGTTCTGACTTCGCCGTATTCATGATTTCAGTTCAAAGTTCAACAACTGGTGAAAGCTATGATCATTTATTTTTCTTGAACCTATCACAAGGGGATGGAAATTTTCAGCAGTCACTTCTCTTAGAATTAGGTCAGGTGTCGCAGGGCACTGGATACTTGCTGCTGTTTTTCATATTTAATGTTTAACTCTTTTCGTGCCACAAGCCAAACATCAGGATGTGTTTAGTTTTCTTTTACCTTTTTGGGGTTTGTTATTTTTTCATGTCACTTGACAGAACATTTATATCTTAAAGGCCCCCATACACCTTAGAGTATTGTCAGTCAAACCCCTCATTTTCAGCGGGACTGACCGGCAATCTAATGTGTATGGGCGGCTCCTGACAGATGACATCTGAGAAGAGAAGCATCGGTGAGTTGAATTTCCATACCTGATAATTTTGTTCTATTGGGAGAGATGTCTGTCAGATGTCTTAATACTCTCTTTGCCTTGAAAACACATACACACCCGGCCAACAGCCGGGGCTGTATGGCGCTGTACACCTAAGAGGGGGGTTCACATACATAATGCACTAAGTACACTAAGATTATAAGGTATTCCTCAAGAGATCGCTTGGGCTGAAATACTGTATTATTGTCCCCATTCATAAATCCAATTATCTACATTTCCGCCATCTTCAATCGCTTTATCTGTTGATATGTGTTCTGTATAATGGAGGATATTCCAAAACCGGTACCCCTTGTACAATACGAAGTAACATAATAACAATAATAATTGGCATACCTTCAACCCCCAACCCATGGCCCTTTTACTGTCGCAGTTGAGTTGTAGTATTGCAACAGCTGATTTGACTGAAGTTCAGCCAGAGGTGTAACTTGATTCCCATGAGCCCCTATGCAAAATTTGTAATGGAACCCTCAAGTATCACACCCCATTTATTGTATTGCTCTCCTCTTAAAGGGGTTGTCCAGGATTTGCTATAACTCAAAATGTTGCAAAATGAAGAAATAATTCACCTGGTAAATCCCCCTATTCGTTCCAAATGCAGCTTCTCTCCTGGTCCTTCCTGGTATTGTTGACTTCTCCTGCAGTGATGATGTCCTTTACATACACATATTATTGGTGCAACCATACACTGGTCTCAGCAGTGATGCCTGCATATATTTTACCAGTGATTGGCTTCAGTGGACACGGCACGTCATCAAACACAACGGGGACCACCTGAGTGGTGGATTTTTTCAAATCCCAGACAACCCACTCAAAGAGTTTATCCCAAAAATTTTAAAACTCTCTTTTTGCTCACTTATTCGGAGGACCTTCTTCCCTTTCTGTGGGTGGTAGCAGCTCACATAAGACAATCAAGCTCCTGCTTAGACACTTGTTAACTGCTTCATCTCCTGCATAGAAAATAATCCCACATATAGCTCCAGATATACTTATGGTATGTAATGCCCCATAATTTCCTTCTCCACTTTCTAGGGAGAGATAGTGCTAAATGTTACTAGGAATTTAAAAGTTAAAAGTAAGGATGAATGAATGAAAGGTGTCTGGACCACTTCACCTGCTTCTCTATAAGATCAATTACACTGGCACTGAGGAGAGAGCTACTGAGCATGTCAGTCCACCACTGAATGCAGGAGAAGATGGACCAGAAGGATGAACAGCAGGGGGCGCTGACAGAGAGGAAAATGTAATGTAATTTTTTTTTTTAGATTAATTCCTTTAATTTAAGTCATTCAGAGTTTTCGTTTTGCAACAGCTGCAGACCCCCAGGTTGGAGACCACTGCCTTGGACAATAAATTCGAAAACTAGCATGTTACAGCAGCCTCCACCTTCTCAGGCTGTGAGCTCGGTTTTCTCAGAGTGAACAGAATGACTGATGGAGATGTAATGTAACGGCAAACAACAGCAAAATAATTATCTTTTACAGAGTGGAATTTGTAAGGGAAATGGCTGATCTCTCAGCGCTCTCTCCCCAGTAATGTTACACATGTTAGTCACAGACTACGGTAAGTGAAGGCTGTGTGATGACGGCTGCTTGATGGACAGGCTCCACGTTGCCGTCTCTCTGGAAAACCTTTCAGCGTCTATTTTATTTTGTGAAAGAAAAGAGAAATGCAACGTACACAACTCGGCTTCTTTCTGCTGACATTTCTGGCTGAAATGTGCAATTTACAGCACCGTCTAGAAAATGCAGTTTGGCACATAGCCAGGAGATGACGGTTGTATAAGGCTCTTTTCACCGTGGCGTCATGAGTTCCATTTGTGCTACTCTTGCCTTCAACATTTATAATAAGCCAGCTAAGGTTTCCTTCATTTTAATGTCTGTCCTTGTCATCAGTACTAAGACTTCCCAACATCATCACTAATGCATTTCAAAGAAAGGGCATGCCTAAAATGGCTTGTAAACATAGGCACCATCTTTCTTTTTTGGAAAAATAAGCTAGCTATAAGGAAAAGTCTATTGACTAGACAAGTTTCGTCAAACTGATCATGCTATGTGCGCCATTTTGAAAATTTTACACAATTTGCACAATTTTCATCAGTACAACCATGCATTTTAAATCATCCACAGTGTATATAACAGACATAGATCAACGTCCTTCAGCCACATCCTGCGTGATGATAGGACAGCTTTGGCAGCATTACGTACTTTTAAGAAGCAAGATCCTGGAACCTCCAAATCTGCCTGCACTGATCAGAGTCAGAGGGCACAGAGCCACAAGGCACATTTACATAATGTGCTTCAAAAACATCAGAGGTCCTATCTCTGGAACCAGGGGAACAAGAAACAAAAAAACAAAAAATAAACACCACCATAGAACTCAGGCAAGCATAAACAATTCAGCAAGGTCCTGCATTTTAAATATGTAACCTGATGGTGTAGTACCCCAGAATAGGATTAGTGTAACAAGTCAATTGTTGCCATGTTGTATTGCTAAGTAATTTACTGTAGTTGTACACCTAACAATATTATATGGATAAGTCAGGGTTAACACTTTCACTCAGCACCTTTAGGTTGCTTGGAGATGGACCTGGGTCATTTAGAAGAGAGTCTGAGTTTAGTAGAGGAAGAGAGAGGACCTACATGTGCTTACTCCTCAGAACTAGGCCTAAACTCAGAGAATCATCACTTATGAGGTTTCTACAGAATAACTGCTGCATTAAAGTTCTCCAGAAAGAGAAGAAGTTTAAAGGTTCAGAATCTACAAGGCTGTGCATTGGAGTCAGTCAGAAAGGTATCGTACTAGTCCATGACAGAAAAAGAGACTGCTGTGAGGGAATATTTCTAACACACCCTTCAACGCTTTGAGATGGTTTGGTCAGTTATAACTTAATTCTGTACCCTTCATCCCAGAAATATATACTAAGAACCTCATACAGCCTTAGATTCTGCAAGGAAAGAGACAGAGAACTGGAATACCACAGTAGTATGGTGGTTCAGTGGTTAGCACTGGTGCCTTGCAGCACTGGGGTCCTGGGTTTGAATCCGACCAAGGACAACATCTGCATGGAGTTTATATGTTCTCCTCATGTTTGTGTGGGTTTCCTCTGGGTACTCCAGTTTCTTCCCACTCTCCAAAGACATACTGATAGGGAACTTAGATTGTGAGCCCCATTGGGGACAGTCGGATGCTAATGTCTGTAAAGCACTGGAATATGGAAGTGCATAAAATAACTAATATAAACCCCCATCATTGCTGCTATTCATACATCACTCTTAGGGAAGATTTGCCCTGTGAACTGCTCAGACTTGATACTGGATGTACTACTACTCATATTTTGCCCTTTAGTAAAGAGAGACTTACTTGTTTACTATCACTGGCCTGGTTACTGACAACTCAACCATGCACTGACCACTTCATCCACATTCCTGCCTCACTCCCTGCCAAAACACCTGACAACAAGGGCATCACAACTACCACCAGGCAGAAGCCACAACATCAGGGAGTGCCTCAAGGAAAGAAAGGGTGCCACCTTCTGTCACTGCATGGCTCTATCAGTGTGGGGATTGTCCACCGATTACTCCCCCAAAGGTGGCTTCACAAGTCCTCTATAAGGAGAACGTCAACTTTGGAAATCCCTGTTTGGTATAAAGATCCTTTTGCAATATGTAGATCACAATGTGTCTCTTACTGGAACCCTGTAGTCTATTTTGAATATTTAACTGGGTGACAGGTTCTCTTTAAGACCACCCATGTGATGGATTTTATTGAATGAATGTAGTTCCAAACACAAGGCTATTCTGGAAATGCTGGATGGTCAAGGAATGTTAGGCACAGGAAACATCAGAAGACTGGATGTTTGGAGAATAGAACTTGATGAGAATATTTAAAATGGACTTCTAATGAGAGGAACAAAAGAAGACACACAGTATACATTACGAGGGATTTACTAAAATGTCCCTTTGGAGAAAATCCAGACATGGAGTAATGAGAGATATCTAGGCCAGGATCTCACTCCTGAATGACATCTCCAGAGATCTACACTTCCCTGTACTCCTGTGTGAGGGAGTCAGTTGTTGGTTTCTCTTTTTCTAGATATATACCAGCTGTATACATGACATTACATCTACCTTGAAGTATTTGACATGGACACCAAGACAAAGCAGAGGGACAGTAGGAAAGAGACCTGAAATGCTTATGTAATCAAACAGGCTTGTAAACTTAGAAGGAGACCCAGAAACCACACGGTAGACCAAAAGATATCAAGCTTCACACCTACTTCCTGATCAGAAATAAATAGACATTGACAGAGACTGTTCATTTCTGGCTGGAGGTATGGTTTAATTCAACTTGCAGGAATCAGAGAGACAGCCTTAATTAAGCCTCAGCAGCCAAATCTTAAAAGTGACCATATGCTAGTAGATCAGAACCTGGAGCTATAGCCAATGTTTATTTATGGTGTATTAATATTAGACTTATGGGGGCCTGAAAGCTTTCTGTTTTGTCACCATCCCCAGGATATGTCATACACATTTGATAAGTCCCAACTCTAGGAACCATCATCTATTAGCAGAATTGTGTTCCCTTGACCAGCCACCCTCCCATTCCTGTAGGTGAGGTGGTGAGCTTGCTCAACTCCCATGGTTCATAACTCCCATGGTCCACAGATTTGAAGCAGAAGTGACTTGTCACATGTTTTGTGTGGATTATATGTGTAAACTATGGCAGCCCTATTGAATGGAAGCAGTTTAGTGCATGGAGGGCGGTCCAAGCCACAGGAGCCCATGCTCCTCCTGCTTTCTCTGCCTGCTTTTCCCTCTTTTTCTTTTTTTGACAGGTCCAGGTGAGATGAGTATGCGGGAGCCTGGCCTTGTTCATCAGAAAGGAGAGGTAGGAGCTGGCAGAAGTCTTAGGCCCTCCCCAAGTGCACTTAATTCCTCATTTGCATATACATTAAAAGTAACTTTTCTCCAGAGTGAAACAATGGATCACTAAGTGAAAGGTATCATTACATTCAGGCACGGTGCCTGGTTTAACAGTGAATTTTCTGGTGAAAAACACCTTTTAAAGGGGTTGTTCGGGCTTTTACTATTGATGATCTATCCTCAGGATAGGTCATCAATATCAGATCGACCATAGACAGCTGCAGCGGATAGGAAGAGAGAATGTATATAATATAATGTACAGCTGTGCTTGGTAAGCATAGGGAAGGCCACGGTGCAAAACAGCCGATTGGCTGGGGTCCTGGGTGTCAGACCCCTACTGATCAGATACTGATGAGCTATACTGAAGATAGGTCATCAGTATCAAAATCCCAGAAAACCCTGTTAAGAAGTTCACCCAAATTGATTCTCCAAATTTTGGATTCGCAATTGTTCTTTCTGTGAAGCATGTAATTTTTTTTAAGTATTGGGTGGAAAAATCTAATTTAGAAATCTTAATCATTCTAGTAATAAAATGGGCTTCATTTTTTTGAGATAAAGAAGGAAGTGCGATATTGCCCGGTCTGAGACTCGCATGCCAACAATTAGTCCTATAATTAACTCACAGTGGAGCTGAATGAGATCCAGAGGGTGGCATAATGGTGTGTGAATAACATCCGTTCTCTGTCTTCATGGGTGAGAGCCTAGAACAAATGTTAGCTTTATTGGGCATTTAACAGCCACTTAAGAGGCATTTATCTCAACCTATATAATTATTGTTTAGACACAAAGTAAATAATATGTACTTAACACGTACAGTAATGACATCCCACCCCCAGGTCACATGTGTGTTCAAGATTCCTCCTGTGCCCTAGTCATAGGCACTAGTTAAGGTGTCAGAAGATGTATATATGGTCATATAGGACGCCCTATGTAATTTTTTATATTTTATTATATCAATATTCGATTGTAACTCAAACAGTATATACCGATATAGGTGACGGTAAAGGTAACTTTACAATAATCACAGTGTAGTGGGGCTAACACAGAAATGAACAGGGTCACAGCGCACTGCTGGATTTTTTGCTATTCTTGGGTCGTGCTGTGACTCTATTAATGTCTATGTTAGCACTGCCACCCTGCAATTCTATTGCAGTGTAGCCAAACCTTTAAAGGGGTTCTTAAGGAATTAAGAAAATGAAAATACATAAATATTATTACTTTATTATAAATACTTCACAAATACCTTTCATTAGTAATAATGGCTTGTTTTGTCTAGGGAGCAATCATTAAGAGAAACAAAATGGCCGCCGTCCTATTAGTGCACACAAAACCTGTCCTGATCACACATGAGGACAAGTTACTTCACAACACTGAGGTAAAGAGCTGCCTCATCCTCCTCCTCTCTATTTGTCAGGAATTATGATCCTGAATACAGATGATAAGAACTTTAGCTGAATCTCTGGGGAATTTAGTTCATGAGGAGACATGAAGTACAGAGAGGATGGACAGGACAGACTGTAGTAATGAAGACTGTATACAAGAGCTGCTGCTAATTAGCCACACCTCACCCTCCTCTCATGTCTCCTCATCTTCTCCATTCCCACAGAGAATCACCTGTATTCAATATCATAATCCTTGACAAGCAGAGCTGAGAGGAGGATGAGGCAGCTCTTTAGCTCAGTGTTGTGAAGTAACTTGTCCTTCTGTGTGATTAGGACAGGTTGTGTGTGCACAAATAGGACAGCGGCCATTTTATTTCTCCTAATCATTCCTCCCTAAACAAAACAAGCCATTCTAAGTAATGAAAGGTATTTGTGAATATATTTATTATAAAACAATATTTAAGTATTTTCATTTTTTTAATTCCAGGAGAACCCCTTTAAGGAGTCTGTCATCTCCAAAGTCAGTTTCCTAGTAATTCTAATGCCATGTAGGGTAGGTGCCCTGAAATATAACCAGACCTTTCATGTGAAAATCTGAACCTTAAAAAGGCTTCTTTTTATTTGAAGCAAAAAAGATTTTCAGTGCACCGTAGACGGGGTTGCTCCGCTCGGTGCACGTGGCTTCTCCTGCATTATCTCTACTGAAACTAAAACTCCATAGACTGTCAATCAAACAAGAGGAGAGGCCAGGGCAGTGTGGTGGAGTGGTGGTGCGCTAAACAAGGTGGCCCTACCCACAGTGTACCGAAAACCTGATTTGAAGAAGAATAAAAAGATGCATTCCTCGGGATTAGAAAACCGTCCTTTTTACATCACTCTCTGTTCCCAAAATTCCCAGGCTAACACACATCACCGCTGGGTCCGAGCATGCACAGTCCGATCAGTGATTAAGCTGCCCACAGTGGGGCATTGAACTGCACATGCTTGGGCCCGGCGGTGATGTATGGTAGTGTGGGATTTCGGAAGCAGAGGGTGATGTAAGCAGGACGCTTGCAGTAAGGCCGCATTCAGACGGCTGTAGTATTGCGGGTCTACAAAAATGCGCACCCGCAATTTGCGGAAAACACGGCCAGGCGCCCCATTGAAAATGCCTATACTTTTCTTGCGGAGCAGCGGCACGGAACCGCGGCTTGGCAGGATCGCAAGCCAGCCATAGAAGTGAACGGACCCGCACCTATTCCGCAATTTTGTCCTAAGCCAGTGGAGGAATTATTGACCAGTGCCTGGGCACTTCCAGCAATAGGATCCACCCCTGGGCACTTATAGCAATAAGAACCAACCTTGGGCACTCCCAGATCATTGGCATATCTCTTCAAACATCCTTTTTCCACATCAAAGCGGCAGACAAAAGTGAAAAAGATACCATTTGTCAACGGTCTATGTGAACTGTAATGTGATTGTAGCAGTTTACTGTAAGACAATGGCTGACAGACTCCCTTTAAATTAAAAAAAAAACAGCTATTCCACCATTGTTATTTTTATGTTTTGTAAGTACAGTAATTGCTGAATTTAATTCCTCCTCAGTTACCTCAGATACCTCAATTTAATTCCTCTGCCTGATTTGACATTTGCATGGAGAGGCACGGGATGCTTGCTGGTTGAGTATAACTCCAGAAGCAGCTACTAAACACCCAGAAAGTCTTGTATGTGAATTCTATTCTAATTAATAAGACCTGTTCATGAGCCTCTCCAGACATCAGCCGGTTGCCTCCACATCATATTCAACCTTCATGCAGTTAAAAATCAACCCCTCAAACAGATTTTCCTGGCATAAAAGAAGTCAGAGGCTGACCACCAGATTTCTGCCACTGATTTGCAGTTGTACACAGTGCTGATCTGGGGAGAACCAGCAAGAGGCCACCTACTCTGGTTTCCATGTGGAGACTGCAACTAGAATTGACAAGTTCATTCATTTTTTTTCCAGAAAACAGATCTGAAATCCACGCCATATGAACCATGGCACGGACTGCCATTGAGAAACAACGGGAGGTGGAACACACAAGGTCTGCCTGACAGGTAGGTACCAAAATTCAGATGGAAAATCTGCCTCATTCATAAAATGATCACCCCTACAACCGGCCATTCACCGCAGCACAGAAACAATTAACCTACAAGAAGATAGGTATGAAGCTCGGGAGTATATGTGGTAGATGAAAGGTTGAGGCTTGTAGGAAGACACCGATTCGCTGAATATCTACAGAGCATTAATCAGTGTCAGCAGACATACATTATGATACACCAGAGCAGATTGGTGACAGCAAAACGTGGAGTCAGCACAAGTCATTTATTATAATAATAATCTTCAATTATTCTCGCAGTCTCGCAACGAAAGCATGGTCAGCACATTAACGCTATTCTGTAGGAACCTACCTTGTATCCTACCTTATATCATTTCATGTTATATTTATTTTCCCGCAAAACATCCAGCAATCAGAATTTATTACTGACACCTAATTTAACATCATAAAAATTCACACCCCGTAGCTTAAAGGGCACCTGTCAGCAGCTTTGTCCCTATGACACTGGCTGACCTGTTACATGTTGGCAGCTGAAGGCATCTATCAAATCAAAGATAGAGCTGAGGCTCTAGGTGTAATGGTAACGCCCCCGTTGCTCCTAGAAGATCATTTGTATATATTAAAACTTCATTTTTCTCAGCAATGAGGGCACATATGAATATGGGACCAACACAGGTGTAGTTACACCCCTGTAGTGGATTGTCATAGGGACAAATATGTTGACAGATGCACTTTAATGTATGCCACATTATCCAATATGGTGGTCATTGTATATTGTTCATATGTGGACAGCATGTCAGAAGAATTGGTGAGCTATGTGGTCTACTCTTCTGTCTGTGGCTTTACCTCCATTGGTCATTTGGCCTTTATGCAGCTCAGTCCCACTGAAGTGAAGGGCATTGAGCTGTAATACAAAGCACAACCACTATACAAGATCCGGCGCTGTGCTCGGTATACTATGAAAAGGCCGCAGCGCTCGCCTGGGTGCCTTGCCTCTTCAACAGCTGATCGGCAGGGGTGCTGGGAGACAGACCCTTACCAATCTGATACTGGTGACCTTTTCTGAGTTTACGGTAGGACATCAATATACTGTATGACCCCTTGAAAACACCTTTAATAGTATTATGGACCTACAGGCTATAACTGTAGTTGTGTTGCTACAGAAAGTCTGTGGGTATCTAAAAACTGTGCATCTAAAGTAATGCACTTAAAAATCATGATAGATTGCTTTAAAAACTAATTTTTCACATTTTACACTTAAAAAATCCCGGGGCACACCACCAACCAAAATGGCACAAAATGACACTAAAACAGTACATATTATACATATAGTTAATAATATAGATTCTAAATGTATTTATACTCACTCAGTGTGAAACCTGGGCCTGTTTCCATGAACACAAAAGGGATATCCTGGCAGGGGAAAGACACACACGAAGCTCTTCCTCAACAGTTCTCAGTCTCTCCCTGTTTTTAGTTTTTATCGCAGTCAAGCTTGAGAAGCCCAGCTCACATAGATATGTGGTTGAAAATGGGAGCACCTCAGATCAGCTTAATGTGCCCCATCAGACCTCAGATCAGCGTATTGTGCCCCATCAGACCTTAGATCAGCGTATTGTGCCCCATCAGACCTCAGATCAGCGTATTGTGCCCCATCAAACCTCAGATCTGCATATTGTGCCCCCATCAGACCTCAGATCAGCCTACTGTGCCCCCATCAGACCTCAGATCAGCGTATTGTGCCCCCCATCAGACCTCAGATCAGCGTATTGTGCCCCATCAAACCTCAGATCTGCATATTGTGCCCCCATCAGACCTCAGATCAGCGTATCGTGCCCCCATCAGACCTCAGATCAGCTTAATGTGCCCCCATCAGACCTCAAATCAGCGTATTGTGCCCCATCAGACCTTAGATCAGCGTATTGTGCCCCATCAGACCTCAGATCAGCGTATTGTGCCCCCCATCAGACCTCAGATCAGCGTATTGTGCCCCATCAAACCTCAGATCTGCATATTGTGCCCCCATCAGACCTCAGATCAGCGTATTGTGCCCCATCAAACCTCAGATCTGCATATTGTGCCCCCATCAGACCTCCGATCAGCCTACTGTGCCCCCATCAGACCTCAGATCAGCGTATTGTGCCCCCCATCAGACCTAAGATCAGCGTATTGTGCCCCATCAAACCTCAGATCTGCATATTGTGCCCCCATCAGACCGCAGATCAGCGTATTGTGCCCCCATCAGAACTCAGATCAGCTTAATGTGCCCCCATCAGACCTCAGATCAGCGTATTGTGCCCCATCAGACCTTAGATCAGCGTATTGTGCCCCATCAGACCTCAGATCATTGTATTGTGCCCCCATCAGACCTCAGATCAGCGTATTGTGCCCCCATCAGACCTCAGATCAGCGTATTGTGCCCCCATCAGACCTCAGATCAGCTTAATGTGCCCCCATCAGACCTCAGATCAGCGTATTGTGCCCCATCAAACCTCAGATCTGCATATTGTGCCCCCATCAGACCTCAGATCAGCGTATTGTGCCCCCATCAGACCTCAGATCAGCCCACCCTGCCACATAAGATAAAAATAAAAAACCTTTCTTACCTGTTCTGCGCTGCGGCTGCCCTCCGGTCCGTGCTCCGCTCTCTTCCCTGGCCCGCGCACACTATGACCTGCGTGCGTAGAGATGAATGAATGAAACCTTTCATTCATTCATCTCTACTTCTAAATTCATAGAAATGTATAGCTATATCTCTCTCTAGACAGCGGAGAAGGAAATTGTGGGGGCCTTATATACCATAGGTATCTCTGGATCTCTGGAGGGTCTGCCTCACACATGTATTTTGCTGAATATCTCAGACTCCTGGATTTCTGACCTTGGATTTGCCTTTTGACTTTACCTCTGACTGACAATTTGTCCTGGTGTTGACCCTGCCTGCTATTTGACTCTGTGCTGTCTCTCGTTTTGGTTTAGGGTACAAAAATCTGCTGATGGTTTCTGATTAAAGTCACTCCAAATTGGCATCTTAGCTTAAAGGGGTATTCCGATAGTTGGTGACTTATGGCCAAGATGTCCGGAGATCAGCTTTGATCGCTTAAGGCATCCAGCAGCTATTGTTCAATTTCCCCTTCCGCGCTACCACAGGAGACATGAAGTATTACACCGTCTGTACTGAAATCAATGAACTGATTGTTTAATGCATACATTTGGCAGGTCCTCCAGAGTGAGAGACGCTCGTTGTATCCACTAACCAGGGGTGAACCACCAATGAGGTCAGGTGAGGCGATCACCTTAGGCAGCACCAGGTAGGGGCAAGAGGGGGGCAGCGGAAGGGCCATGGGCAATGAGCACTTTCATTGTGACCAAGAGGTTAGATAAGGAAATTGGCATGGGGGGGGGGCACTGTTTCAGTTTTCGCCTCAGGCAGCAGAAAGGCTAGGTGCACTCCTGCCACTAACCACTTTGGCTAATAGATGTGGGTCTTGAATTGGAACCACACCCCTCATAATTTTAGGCTAGTTGCACACCTGTGCTAAAGCTATCCAGCAGGCTGTTCTGGCACAGGAGACCAGGAGACTGCCAGAGCTCACTGTATCCTGCCTAGCCAGATACTGCCATGCACCGGTCTGGTCTTTGCTCATGCCAAAAACTGGCTGGATATCTGCTGGATCACAGTATAGTCAAAGGGGAATGGTGGTACACAGCAGTATCCAGCTAGGCCAGGTATGGTGAACTTTGGCAGGTTGTTCCTCTGCCAGAACAGCCTGCTGGATAGCTTTAGCCCAGGTGTGGAACTAGCCTTTGTAGGTTATTTGAAAATGGATTTCAAAATCCTTTTAATTATACAACAGTAAGAAAGGATGATAAATATATGGCGGCTTACTGTAAGTAAAAAATTCTGCACCACCTGTTTACCATATACCATATTCTCTCACTAGAAGGTTGTGTTTCTGAGAGAACGTTATTTATAACCAATGTTGTGACATCCCATAAGCCGTACTGATGTTATTTTTCTTCCCATTCTTGTTTTTTAAGATTTTCCTCTTTTTAACGTATTTTACTTCTAAATAACATTTGAGATCTTTGGAGGAAATGAAGAAGAAGATAAATGATTTGTAATATTTCAGGTGCTGGGAATGAAAGGCAGATCCTGCACGGAGCAGCTGTCTATGATATATTCACAGTAAAAATAATGTCATCTCGAAAGAGCCAAGAGGACACAAGGACGTCTTTTGTGATTACAAATGCAACTTAGATTTATTGCTGTGGCCAAGGATTATCGAATAGTCCATAAAAAGGAGCCTATTGTTACCTACGTCCTCCAATGTCACTGGACCAAGGGATGGACTGGAGGAGGCCCAGGATTGTAATAATACCACTATGTCCATGCTTTGAAGTTGCTTCATTATAATACACCTCTATACCTTATATCAGGTGTTGATTGATGGGTGTCCTAATGCTAAGACCCCCACTGATTTCTGCTGCAGATGCCCTTGTCTGAACATTGTGACCTTTCAGATTTGCTTTTTTGGTCTTTCCTGGGAGCCCCAAGAAGAGTGCTCTGTGGACTCATATCTACCTATCCCATCTATCTTAATATGCCAAATGCCATTAATCAAAACCTCTGGCATGCCAATATGAAATGCCCACATTTTTAGGAAAAGGAACTGTCGCATTGAGCATGGCATTCGAATCTGTGGGTATCCCGTTATAGAGCAGGAAGAGCTGAGCAGATCAATATATAGATTTGTGGTAAAATATTCGGTATAACTTGTGATTATTGATTGAAATCCCTTTTCTTTCCATGTTTAGGAGGCCAGTGGCCAGTCCCAGTAATCAACATCCTTTCCTGCATACCTACTGATGACCTAAATATATTTAGACCCCCAAACCCCCTATATTAATATCAGACTCCAGAGAAGACCCCTGCTGTGGTGCATGGAGCTGAACAAAAGCCAAGAGCGAGGAGGGTAAGTATACAAGCCACTGTCTAGTGGATTAAGCCAAAAAATAATGGACATTTAAAAAAAATCTGGAATGGGCCCATGGTACACTCCCTCCTTTAGGCAACCGGGTGAAAACATTATATCGTGCAGAGGTGTACATACCATATGTGCAACCTTTCCAGATGAATCAGTAGGTAAGGAGTCCACTGCCACCCTAAAAAGTCTTCTTACTGTTCATTAGATCACATGCAAAGGACTGAATGAGTTTCACACCTCTTAGTAACTAGTGGATCAGTGGCGTACATAGAGAAGTAAGGGCCCATAGAAAGGATCAAACCAGCCCCCCCACACAGGACAGAAGGGTTTCCGCCTAAACCCTTTTCAATGACCCTTGGGCCATTTTTTCCATTGCCTCATTTGCTAAAAGTTGTTCCTTTAGAGGGTAGAGTCCTGACCAGGTTTTCACCCCCAGTAGAAGAGGAGATGATCCCAACTGGGCCCCTTCTTGCCCTGGGCCCCATAGCAGTCGCATAGTCTGCCACTATGGTAGTTACGCCCCTGTAGTAGATTGTTAATGAGATACAGGGGTGGTTGGTCCATGAGCTATTAGAGAAAAGGAAGGAAACAGTCACCAAGATCTTGGACTATTACCAGCAATAGTACTTGAGTAGTATTACAGATTAAGAGTCCAGACTGGTATTTTGTTTTTTTCTACTGCCCCCTTCCACCGCTGTCAGGACTCAAAGATGCGCCCAAATACATAGTCAGGAATGCCGTGCATGCACACTCAGGAACTTGAAGTGCTGACATTGAATTAAATGAGACAGTAGGAAAATGGAAAATAGAGATCTACACGCCTTATCTGCAATGCTGGTCATTTATTACTGCAGATAATAATCCAGGATCATGGTGACAGATTCCCTTTAAAGGGGTTGTCCCATGAAAAATATTTTAGTTTTCAAACCAGCATCTGGATCTGAATACTTTTGTAATTGCATGTAATTAAAAATTTTGTATAGCCACTGAGTTTTTCAATAAATTGTATCTGTATAGCACCACCTGATGTTTGTTCTTTTTCTTATTTCTTTGTCCTGTTCACTGGGATGGCCGCACATACTCAGTTCAATCCTTCAACCGTCTCCTGAGCTGTGATAGGTAGAGCATGGGCACGCCCCTTAGAAAAGACACTCCCCTTGAGCTGTCAGCTTGATATAAATCTAGAAGAGCAATGAATGTGGAGATCTCTGGATCCATGTGAGGTACAGGGCTGGTTCTAGCTTTGTTAGCAAGAGATTGGCGTATACTATATGATGTCGGATTTTTTTATTTTTTTACATTAATCATGGGATAACCCTTTTAAGTTCTGTTGGGGTTATATGCTTCTTACACAGGGACCTTCTGCTGTCTGGATCCATCCTGATATCACCAGGTAAGAAAAATCTAGTGAGGTGACATGTCTGGTACCTCTAATATCAGTGTATACACTCATTAGGATTTGTTAATGTAGGAGCCCAGAGTAAATGGGGAGCCTGAGGCACTGCCCTTGAATTACCGTGCTTTCAGCCCTGCTCCACTGCCAGATCACTCAGTCCCTGCTGTCTTCGCTTCCACTAAAGTACTAAAATTATCAAAGGCTATAAGGCAAATGTACCAGAACTAAACATGCCATTTAGTTCTTGTACACCATGATTACTTTCAAAGTCAAGATTACATAGAAGGTTCACCTGCAGTTCCATGCGAAATTATGATAACACAATGCGATGTGCAAAAAGATAGACTCAGCTCTGCTACATCTGTTGCTGAAAAGACTCAAATTGATAGAATTATGAAACTTCATTTCAGTTATACAGATTTTACCTTGTAAGCTTGGTTTGAAACTGGAACTGCAGCTCTGGTTCAGTCACATTTATGGGAACATCAGCTCATAGTTCAGTCTTCGAAACAAACCAAAACGCTGCCAGTATAAAGCCATGTGCATCTATTCATCACTGCGAGCCCTCCGGTTCAAGTATGTACTCGCTATTAATCAATCCATGTGTATGAATTCAGTAGTTTCATTCAGCAGAATAATCAGACAGACCTTGTCGAGCTCTCCGGGCTCAGAGAGAAAAGTCGTCCAGAACCGCGCTCTGATTAACTTTACTTACTTCAGATTTGTATCGATAGACGTCTGTGGCCTTAACCCTGATCCGCTATGAAAAAATACTCAGTATGAGATGATAAAAATAATACATAATGCTTGTAATGCTCACTATAGCGTTGTCTGTGTACAGACAGTGTAAAGGACACGATGAAGCATTCTGATAATCAGGTACTTTGCCAGATTAAAGGGAATGTATCTTCTCAAACATGGACTATACTATTCAAGTAGAACTGAATTGAGGAGTCAACAAAAACTTATGTGGACTCCTTACAGGGTTGCCAACCTTCCTTTAAAATTTTTCTGGACACCTGAACCAAAATTTACGGACGGCCCAAAATTTTTACGGACATAGGCCACACCCCCTTTTTAGAGGACACGCCCCCGTCCACGCCCCAGAATAAAGAGGATTGTTTAGTAGTTAAAAATAAAATATGGCATATGGAAACGAAATCAACAATTTTCAGCTGTTACATCCCTGCCATTCTAGTCTGAGTGCTTTGTTTATATGGCTGCAGTGATGATGCCTGTGACACACTGGACTTTCTGGCATCATTGCTGCTGCCATGTAAACAAAGACTGACAGGCATGTAATGGGCAAGTGTGCACAGTTGTCACAATGTTGGTGATGTGCACACTGATGTGCAGGTGTATGGCATGTGTACACTGCAGCCAGTTCTCAGCATTAGAACACTTATTGGTAATTGGCTGCAGCAGTAACATACCATATACCGACAAGTCCTTGCTGCAGTTTAACAGACCAGAGCTGCATAAAATGGCTCTGAGGACATAGGACATATTTGGATGGACATTACATTCACCACTACCAAACATACAAGATGACACATCACCACATACCTCTTAAATCCAGTGACGTCTCCCTGATGTAGATCTTCTCTTTTCTCATCTTCTCTATTTGGCCCAGAACGCCATGACGAGTTCTTTCAGCCCCATCTTCTCTCTGCAGAGTTTGCCACAAAGACACCTTAGATTACCAACTTTTACTGTTATCCTGCTGCTGCCTAAAATACTGTGCCCACTGTTCTCCCCAATGTCCCCAAATACTATACTGTAGATATAACAGTGCCATATAGGTAGGACCCCATATAGTTACAGTGCTCCCCAAAGTCCCACTGATCCTATTAATTCTCTCCCAGAGTGCCCTCCTTAGTAATAGTGCCCCAATAGTGATAATGCTCCACGAGTAGCCCTATTAGCAGTAGTGCCCTCCATATTGTACTAATAATAGTAACACCCCCAATAGTACCCCTGGTAGTAGTAATAGTTCCCCATAATAGAAACCATTTTCCCATAGTGCCTCCAGTAGTGCTCCCAGAAATAATAAGGACCCACTGTAATGGTCCCAGTAATTATAATACCCTCCAGTAGCTTAAATGGTTCCCTCTAGTGCCTCCAGTAGTTCTGGTAGCCTCCTATAGTACCCACCAGTTTAGATCGCTCCATGTAGTTCCCCAAGAATTTAGATAGCCCTATGTAGTTCCCCAGTAGTTTAGATTGCCCCCTGTAGTTCAGTTAGCCCCCATAGTGCCCCCAGAAGTTAGATAGCCCACTTTAGTCCAGATAGCTCCCCTAGAAGTTAGATAGCCCCCTTTAGTTCAGATAGTGCCCTCAGTAGTTTAGATAGTCCCCTGCAGTTCAGGTAGTCCCCATAGTGCCCCCAGAAGTTTGATAGCCCCCATTGTGCCCCCAGTAATTATATTGTCCCCTTAAGTACCCCCAATAGCTTTACTATATACTATAGTGGCCCCCCAGCAGTTTAAATGCCCCCTAAATTCCAGCAGAACCAGCTCCACTGCTATACAAGTCCCACTGTAGCATGGCACTGGCGGCAATGCTGCAGGCAAAAGACTAAGAAAAATAGCCAGGCTTTCATCGGTGGTCAGTGTGGGGCTCCTCCTCCTCCTCTCCAGTGTGAGCGTCACTCCCATTTCCCTTCTTTGCACACGCATGCGCAGTGCAGAGTAGGGTTGTCACGATATCCGAATTTTGAGTTCGATACCGATACGTACAAAAGTATCACGATACTCGATACTGATACAATACCTTGCCCCTTACCCCTTATCTGTGCGCCACTGGCCCTTTTCAGTGTAGCCCCTAGCCTTATCTTGGTCCCCTAGGCCTTGTCTGCACAGGTGTACTGTGACATCACTGTGCTTATTATCCCTGGACTGTGACATCACTGTGCTTATTATCTCTGTACTGTGACATCACTGTGTTTATTATCCCTGTACGGTGACATCACTGTGCTTATTATCTCTGTACTGTGACATCACTGTGTTTATTATCTGTACTGTACTGTGTTTATTATCCTGTGTGACACTGTGTTTATTATCCCTGTACTGTGACATCACTGTGTTTATTATCCCTGTACGGTGACCCATTACTGTATGTGACATGTGTTTATTATCTCTGTACTGTGACATCACTGTGCTTATTATCCCTGGACTGTGACATCACTGTGCTTATTATCTGTACGGTGACATACTGTGTTTTTATCCTGTACTGTGATCGCTGTGTTTATTATCTTGTACTGTGACATCACTGTGTGTATTATCTGTACAGTGACATCACTGTGTTTATTATCTCTGTACTGTGACATGCTGTGTTTATTATCTCTGTACTGTGACATCGCTGTGTTTATTATCTCTGTACTGTGACATCACTGTGTTTATTATCCCTGTACGGTGACATCACTGTGCTTATTATCTCTGTACTGTGACAACACTGTGTTTATTATCTCTGTACTGTGACATCACTGTGTTTATTATCCCTGTACTGTGACATCGCTGTGTTTATTATCTCTGTACTGTGACATCACTGTGTGTATTATCCCTGTACGGTGACATCACTGTGTTTATTATCTCTGTACTGTGACATCACTGTGTTTTATTATCTGTACTGTGACATCTGTGTTTATTATCCCTGTACTGTGACATCACTGTGTTTATTATCTCTGTACTGTGACATCACTGTGTTTTATTATCCTGTACTGTGACATCACTGTGTTTATTATCCCTGTACAGTGACATCACTGTGTTTATTATCCCAGTGCAGGAAAAGGTAAGTGGTCTGTGTTTGTTTTCTATTTTTAAGGGTCGTGAATGCAGAGGACTACGTCGGACCAGCTTTTTTTTTTTTTTAAATAAAATGGTCAAACAGGGGTCTGGGGGAGTGTTTATTTCAATAAAATGTTTTATACTGGTGTGTGTGTATTTTTTTTTACAATACTACAGTTTTAGTAATTACGGCTATCTACAGACGGCCCTGATTACTAATACTGGGCTTAGTGCTTGCCGGTATGGCAGGCCAGCACTAACCCCAACATCTATTACCTCGGCACCCACCGCCACCAGGGGTGCCGGGAAGAGCCGGGTACCCGCAGGACCGGACCTTCTAAATTGAGGGTCTGGCTCTGGGGCGGCTGCAGGCTGGTACCATTAG
This sequence comes from Rhinella marina, assembly GCA_900303285.1. Taxonomy (NCBI): domain Eukaryota; kingdom Metazoa; phylum Chordata; class Amphibia; order Anura; family Bufonidae; genus Rhinella; species Rhinella marina. The sequence continues at coordinate 161,645 of ONZH01018717.1, read as the reverse complement.
GCTGGGAAGGGCCAATAACCGTGTCCCTTCCCACCCTGGTAGTGCCAGGCTGCCGCTGCTGGTTGTATCTGGCTGGTGAAGGAAAAAAGGGGGGACCCCACGCCTTTTTTTAAAAAAAATAATGAAATTTTTGAAAAAAAAATGGCGTGGGGTCCCCACCTTTTTTCCTTCACCAGCCAGATACAACCAGCAGCGGCAGCCTGGCACTACCAGGGTGGGAAGGGACACGGTTATTGGCCCTTCCCAGCCTAATGGTACCAGCCTGCAGCCGCCCCAGAGCCAGACCCTCAATTTAGAAGGTCCGGTCCTGCGGGTACCCGGCTCTTCCTGGCACCCCTGGTGGCGGTGGGTGCCGAGGTAATAGATGTTGGGGTTAATGCTGGCCTGCCATACCGGCAAGTACTAAGCCCAGTATTAGTAATCAGGGCCGTCTGTAGATAGCCGTGATTACTAAAACTGTAGTATTGTAAAAAAAAAAATACACACACACAAGTATAAAACATTTTATTGAAATAAACACTCCCCCAGACCCCTGTTTGACCATTTTATTTAAAAAAAAAAAAAAAGCTGGTCCGACGTAGTCCTCTGCATTCACGACCCTGAAAAATAGAAAACAAACACACAAACACAGACCACTTACCTCTTCCTGCACTGGGATAATAGACACAGCGATGTCACAGTACAGGGATAATAAACACAATGATGTCACAGTACAGAGATAAACACAGTGATGTCACAGTACAGGGATAATAAACACAGTGATTTCACAGTACAGTAATAATAAATCTCAGATCAACACATTGTGCCCCCATCAGACCTCAGGTCAGCGTCTTGTGCCCCCATCAAACCTCAGATCAACACAATGTGCCCCCATCAAAGCTCAGGTCAGCCTCTTGTGCCCCCATCAGACCAGCCTCTTGTGCCCCCATCAGACCAGCCTCTTGTACCCCATCAGACCAGCCTCTTGTACCTATATATATATATATATATATATATATATATATATAGTGTATGTGGTGTGGAGGGGAGTGAGGGCATACACTGTGCACGTGTCTGTGAGGGGATTGGAATTGTATGTTGTATGTTGTATGGACCAGGCTGAAGTGTGTTTCTTACTTGGCCAGTTTTTTATTCACATCATTTTTGTGTGTGTATATATATAATATACACACACACACACACACACACACACACACACAAAATGATGTGAATAAAAAACTGGCCAAGTAAGAAACACACTTCAGCCTGGTCCATACAACATACAATTCCAATTGCACAGTGTATGTCCTCACTCCCCTCCACACCACATACACAGGTACTGCATGTTCCCTAACCTCAAAAGTGAAACTTGAGGCTGCAGCACACAGGAATGTCACTTACCATTGTGATGTCACAATCTCTGATAAAACAAGTCTTCTCTCCCACAGTAGAGTAGGGTAGATGCTGGAGTGGAGTTCCTAGTGAAGGTAAAGGACCTTTCATGACGTCAGGACCATGTGCTCAGTCACATGTGTGGGCGGGGTTAAGCTGCTGTGGCCTGTGTTCTTCCTCAGCACCACTCAGCCCTCTCTGCACCACTCAGCCCTGCAGCCAGCCGGGTATGTACACAGTCTCGTCCCGTCTCGCTGCACTGCGCGCGCATGCGCAGTGCAGACTTCAGAGTTTGGCCTTCAGGTTTTACGGACGGTGTTTTTTTCTGCCGGACGCTATGGACGGCAGAAGAAAACACCTGGGTTTTGCGGACTGTCCGTAAATTTATGGACGGTTGGCAACCCTGACTCCTTATCTGCAGTACTGCAGATACTGTAAAGCAGCAGTCCCCAACCACTGGGCCGCGGCCCAGGACCGGTCCCTGAATCGATGTCTGCCGGGCCGCGGTGGCAGGGGATAAGGAGATGAGCGCTTTCCATTGTAGAAGCGCTCATCTCCATAGTCATCTGTATCGCCATCCTCAGGACGGTGATATGGATGGCGGGGCAGGGGAGGGAGAGGCGTCTCCCCTGCCCGTTCCTCTGATAGGCTACAGGCACTAGGCCTGCAGCCTATCAGAGGCCAGCTCAGGCGGCGCTATGACGTCATCGCGCCGCTTCAGCCGTACAGAGCAGGACACAGGCCGGAGGAGGCCTGCATCGCATCGCTACCAGCACCATGGAGGTAAGTATAAGTGTTTGTTTTTTTTTTATTGGACAACACTGAACTTCTTACTGGCACTGTGGGTATTTATGGGGGACACATTTTATTACCATATTTTTGGAGGGCATATATGGGGCCCTTCTTATTGGATTATTATTGGGGGCATCTATGGGGGCCCTTCTTATTGGCATATTATTGGGGGCATCTATGGGGGTCCTTCTTATTGATATATTATTGGGGGCACTTCTAAACTGGTACATTATTGGGGGGACACTGTGGGGGCATCTATGGGGCGGCACTTATTGTATATTATTGGGGGGCATCTATGGGGGCACTTCTTATTGGGTATATTGGGTGGCATCTATGGGGGCACTTATTGGTATATTGGGCGGCATCTATGGGGCACTTCTTATTGGAATATTATTGGGGGCATCTATGGGGGCACTTCTTGTACATTATTGAGGTCACTGTGGGGCACTTCTTAAATAGTACATTATTGGGGCATCTACTGGGGGCACTTTTCACTGGCACTTGTTGGGGCATCTACTGTGTCCTCCTGCAGGAAACCTCCAGCCATCTGCTGTAATCTGTGAGGAAACTTGCCAGTAAGTGTTCAATTTTCCAGCAGAGCCACCGCATGGGAAATTATGCATTACAGATCAATGGGTAGTCTATAATGCAAGACAGAACAAGTCCTCCTCAGTTAGAGATGGTACTCGACTTTGTCAGCAGTTTTGACCTGGCAAACTGCTCACAGCACTAGGTAGGCACTGGGGAGAGCAAAACAAACATACTATTTGCTGAACTTTTATTATCAGGAGAAGTGTGAATATGAACTTTTATTCTACCAGACACTGCTCCTGCAAGTTTCCAGGAAGTGGAGCTTCACTGTGAAGTGCTCTCTGCATTGAGCTGCTTCACAGCTCTTCTCCTCTGCTCTGAGTGACAGCTGTAGCATCCAACCAGGAGACCGCTACAGTTGTCACTCAGAGCAGAGGAGAGGAAGTATGAAGTAACTTAAAGGGGTTGTCCAAGTTATTTTTTTGTACTTTGTATGTTTCTAACTTGTCAAATATAACAACTTTCCCATACACTTTGTGCTTCTAAAGCTGCTGGTTTCTCAGATTTCACTGAGGGTCACATGATCTGTGATGTCAGCTTCCCTCCCTACTCTGTGATGTTTCGTGCACAAGCCTCAGAGATGAGATAACAGCCTGTACACGAGACCACTGTGCTGGCCACGCCCCCTGCACTGCCGGACTGCTATCTGCTCTCTCCCTGGATTCCTTCAGATAAAACATTAACCCCTTCAGCCAGAACACACTGAGGGCTTAAGACTTTACAACAGCAGGCAGTGAGGAGACAAATGCTGGGCACAGGATCTGACAGAGGAGTTGTATTGCACAAGAACAAGGTGCATATCCTGTGTGCAGATGGAAGAAACTTCCAGAAGATCAGCCATCACTGCAGCATTCCACCAATCTGGGCTTTATGGCAGAGAATACTCTTGTTAATAAAATACATATGAAACCCCATCTGAAGTTTGCAAAAAAAAAATCACCTAAAGGCTCTCAGACTGTGAGAAACAAGATTCAGTGGTCTGATGAAACCAAGATTGAACTTTTGGCCTCAATTCTAAGTGTTATCTATGGAGGAAACTAATCACCTGCCCAATACCATCCCAAGAGTGAAGCATGGTGGTGGCAGCTTTGTGCTATGGGGGTGTTTTCAGCAGCTGGGACAGGGAGACTGGTCAAGCTTGAGGGAAAGCTGAATGGAGCCAACATTAGAGATATTTTTAATGAACATCTGATGCAGAGTGCTCTGGACCTCAGACAAGGCTGACGGTTCACCTTTTAACAAGACAATGTCCCTAAACACATAGCCAAGACAATAAAGGAGTGACTTACCGTAGGGACAACCCTTTGAATGTCCCTGAGTGGCCCAGAGCCCTGACTTGAACATCTCTGGAGAGAACTGAAAATGGCTGTCGACCGATAGTCTCTATCCAACCTGACAGAGCTTGAGAAGATCCACAGAGAAGAATGGCAGAAAATCCCCAAAAAGACTAGAGGCTGTAATCACTGCCAAAGGTGCTTCATCAAAGTCCTGAATAAAGGGTCTGAATACTTATGTCAATGCAACGTAATTTCTAATAAATTAGCAAAGAATGCAGAATGATGGGGGGATTTATTTATTTTTTATAATTATAGTGCAGCACCCACATATTATGTGAAAAGGGACACCGCAAACTTTGTGTATTATAGCCACGTCATATTAATTATTGTCTTTTACCATTTCATGCTGCAGGAACCGAATATAGGCTGAGTACTACAAATTGTAGTGTTTCACCATTAGGTGGTGCTGTTGTCTCACATATAATCACCTAGACAACAGGAAGTAGGGAGAGTTCAGTCAGTGAGAGAAGAGGGAGCAGATAAGCAAAGAGCAGGAGGAGAAGTAGGAGCTCATCCATCCTGAGGCTGCCATATTTGTCTGACCCTGGCCAAGTCAGTCTGCTGTGGGCACTTACCATTTCCAAGCCACTGGGACCCAAGTATATTCTGGATAAAGGAGAGTCCAGCTTAGGTAAACAGCTGATTAATGCTTTATGGACTTTGCTGGCACCAGTGTGCACAAGGTATAGCTTCCAGCACCTGCACACGTCCTTCACAACTATTGACGTCAAGTTGTGTTCTGTACCCACTTTTAACCCTCCGGGAAGTGTGGACTTATCTATGTTCCAAGCACCAAGAAATAATGGAGCAGAAGTATTAATGCCTGCCATCCAGGGATGCCGCCCTGTGGGGTTGCTCATGTGAATTATTCTCTATTCAAGTATTATCCAGAACTAGGCCTAGAAACAGGTGGATTAATTGATATAAGAAAATAAGAAATCGATAGAAACAGGAGAAAGAATAAGAAACATAACTAAACTTGCACTTTACTCAAGTAACCAGCCTAAAGAGGGAATCCTGCAGCATATTTGTCTTTGCCTTATACTAAGAAAAGTGATTTACCAACTGTAATCTAAAAAGGACATTCTCACAAGGCAAAAGTAAAGTTTCCCTTGTTTTACACAAGCTGCCCCTCCTCTTTATTTTACATTGCGCCATAAGGGCGCTGGCGTCACGAAACTATACCAGGACCCTGCCGACCGACACCTTAATACCAAGTCACCAAGGACACCTCGCCTCACCATCCGGCAGAGCCCTGAAGACCAGAGAGTGCCCCGAAGAGATTGGTGTCTCTCTTCCACACAACTGCACGCCGACTCAGGGAGCCATAGTCACCGAACTGTGAGTACTACAACCACCGGCAACATTAAACACTGTGACATCCCCAACACTCACACATGCCCCTGCGGTCTGGTACGCTGCAATAGCACAATGCTACAATATGGCCTATTGTCAGAATAGGTCATCAATATTTGACTGGTGGGTGCCCACTCCTGTAGGTAAGTCATCAATATAGGAATACTAGAAACTCATTTAAGAAAAAAAAACCATCAAAACTTATGAGTAAGTTCTTGGAAACAAGTGGTAGTGCTGCAGGAAAAATGAACACCTGATATTGGATTCCTCCATATATTTCAGTTGATCACTGGGTGTCTCAACAGCAGGACACCAAGTCATCATACCATGATCGCAATCTTCTAGCAGAAAGGAATTGTACGAACATCACTTTTTGGAAATGTTATATTAGCAATTTCTCCATATTATGTTATTATTATAATCTCTCCCTTTCAAGTCAGAAGAAAGACCACATACAGAGCTTCTAGTCATGTGCAATATGCTACACAGATATATTCTTCTCACACATTGAGAAGAACAGGGTTCCCATAGCAAATGTCAATCTAGGTGCTGTACAGGTATTTGAAATCCAGTAGTAAATGAGATTAGACCAACTACTTGTATGTCTGGGCTCCCACTCTCCACGGGCCGTAGAGCAGCAGTAAATTTGTTAAACCCTATTTAATAGGGGCTTCGAGAGTCAAACCAAAGAGTAGTACCGCATGGTGGACACGTACGCTCCATATCTGCAGCACGGACTAGAGCTCTTTTATGTTTAGCTTCTCGGGAAGTTTGTTTGTTATTAATAACAGGTATTCGTGTTTTATATTCATCGTCCTGAAGTATAATCAATATATCATTTCTTGTTCCTGTTGCATTTTCTCTGTGAAAACCTACATAATTTTTGTGCCGGTAAACTTTATAATTGACTTGACATATGTATTGATTGAATTACAGAGCTACTCTCGGATATACGCCATGATATGCGATCCTCATACCGTACATACTTCGTCTCTATCCAGTGTAACTGTAATTTAAAGAACAACCCTTTCCTATAGGCCCTTTAAGGACATCATGGAGGGGGGAGTCCACCACCTAGGAGTCATAAGTCAAAGGGTGAACAACACTGCTCTTTTTCTCATGGCCAGAGGGGATACATTGAAGTGCAGGGAGCCTTGCTGAGCGAGATAAGATACAGAAGAATCAGTATGTCACAGCGCCAAGAGCCTGAGCTGGGAGACACTGCAGATTCCTGCAGGTAGTTAGCTAGTAGTGGAGGTAAGTGGCATTAGCCAAAGGTGTGCACCACCTCAGGGCCTACATAGGGCTCAGCACAGCAGAGAAGTTGAGGCCAGGACATATAGGTAAAGAAGAGATGCCTAGCCCACATCATGGAAGCAGTCTTGACCCATGGAGGTGTCCATTCCTGCATTAGAGACAAGCCAGGTGTTGTAATGCCACACTGCAACAGTGCCGGCAAACTGAGTGTGTTGCGAGGAACATGACAACCATGACCTGCATAGACTGTGTTGATTGTAGATAGCCATGGTGATAACTGCAGATCAACCATCATTATTGCTTCCACAAGTCTGTCATAAGACTGTTGTAACCATCAAGCTTTTTGCCACTTAAGACCACCTTCTTTGAGTCATGCTGGTGCCTGACAGTTTCTTTCTGATATTCTGGAGTGAGGAGCCAGGTAATCCAAAAAGACCCCAAAGGTGGTCTGAACTGTAAGTACAATGCACCAAGAACTTTTAGCACAATTCTCGACATGCGAGGACAGATTGGGGGATGGGGGCATTTGTTGTTATGGTGGGTGACTTTCAATGCTTTGTTCTGTCTAAACTGGGACAATAAAGTGTTTGAAAGTTATAATGATCATTCCCAAAAACATTAGAAAATTCCCATATTAGGTACATAAAGACATCTGGTTGCTGTGGCATGTAATACCGCCACATATGTACCCTCATGTACAAAGGTAGGTTTTAAGTAAATTGTTCTTTGTTATTCAAAGCAATTTGTGTCAGCCAAATGAACCGCAGACGTCCAGCACATCCATCTGCGGACAAGCCAGTGATGTATTTAATGCCCTCTGGGAACTGAATCCTCAAAAATTCAGTATTCACATGTAAAGCCAGCACAATAATCACTATAAAAACATCCGCACTCACTGTTATCATACGGCTTCCCGTGTCTACTGCCCACACGTCATGATTCAGAAGAGACATAGACTATACATTATTCAATATGACTCAATAAAAAAATAGTGTGTCATAGTCAGCATATTTATTATATCAATCACAATCAGGTATCTCAAAAATCCATAAAAGCCGTTGTGTTTATTGCATATTTTGCATGCGGCATCAAGGAGAGCTGGATCGCACACCACCGGTTACACTGCTGAGGAAGGTCCTGTTGGACGCCCGGTGATTTTTTATTGTGGACTTTTGCTTATATGCGTATACATGTCTGGATCGGGAATTTTTATGTAACTTTGGAATAATAAAATGATACTTTAATTGCATTATAACACTAGTGCGGCATTTTTTCTACAATTGTTGAAGTAACTATGTCATTTCGCTTGCAGCAACTCTTTTGTTAGGAGCAGTGCAGACCCTACCTTCTTCTACATATTAGGGTGGGTTGACATCAGCATTATGGATTCTGTTTTTGTTTTCCGTTATATTGGAAAATAACGGAATCCATAAGACGGAAGTCAAAACGGAAACCTTCAAGAGGCATTCTGTTTTGATCCTCAATAATACAAGTCTATTGGCAGCATAAAGGATCCGTCCTGGTTTCCATCATGCAGGAATCTAGTTCTGCATAAAGGAAATCAGGACGGATCCGTTATGCTGCCCATAGACTTGTATTATGACGGAAAGCTAAACGGAATGCCTTTAAGAGGACTTTGTTTTCCGTCTTGCATAACGGGACCAGATGGATCCGTTATGATTCTCATAGACTACTATTATGATGGAAAGCAAAACGGAATGCCTCTTAAAAGCTTCTGTTTTGACTTCCGTCTTATAGATTCCGTTATAACAGAAAACAAAAACGGAATCCATAACACTGATGTGAACCCACCCTTACAAAGACCTCCAGGCCTTCCATGTACCAAGGCCTACCAGGCCCAGTGGCAGAGTCTCATAGGCTAAGTGTCAGTGTAAAACTGACAGAACCAATACACTGCAATAAATGACTATTGCAGTCTATTGTACCAGCCACCAGACCACTGGAGAAGCGTATCTGCATATGGGCCATGTAACTGATGAATGTGACTGGTCTAGGAAGAGGCTGCAGTACTCACCGGGGTGCTGCGACTTCTTCAAACAGCAGATCGTCATAAGTCGGATACTCATCAATGAGATACCAATGACCTATCCTGGGAATATCAAGGAAAAATGGCTGCATGGTAGCCGATTTATCTGAGCATCCATTAACAGCGGAGTGTGTACGGCCCAATCGCAGCATGGTTGTCAATTTCTTCATATATTTCCAGGAAGAATAACAGAGGCACAGCTTGGGAAATACAAGTGTTTGCTTTAATAGATATGTCACAGAAGCTATTGGTCCTCTTTAATCTATTTTTCTAAAGTTTACATTTTTTTTGTGAATGAACGCCACCACGCTCATTAATCACTGTAATTGAATTAATATTTGATTAATGATACACTGTAGACGTAGCCGGGCGAGCTCCGCGAAAAAGAAGCCATCAATAACCCTGTCAAAAGCTAGGTCTTAAAATAGGCACTTACAGGCTTTCGCCATTTGCATGTTTTGTTTTTTTTTTTCAGTATGAACTCCAAGGTTTCCAGAGCGGGAAAAATACATAATTGCTTTTAATTGCCGCTCTGCCGAAGATCTGTTTCTATTTATTGAGGATCCCCATTGCTTTAAAGCTATAGAGATAGTCATTTCCAATGAGCCTGCGGAGACAGACCTGCGTAAACACGCGGACTCCTGGAATTTTCAAATACTTCATAAGTAGCAGGTAATTACGTAATTACTGACTCGTTTTTGTCAGTTCCTTGCAGGATTATTTCTGAATGACTCTGAAATTGGTACAATCTAGGGAAATGGTTAAAACGGACAGCCTGACGATCAAATGGGAACGTAGAAAGTCATCATAGAAACGTTCATCAGGCTCTTGCGGCAGGCTGGTCATGTCACCGGATCTTCACACTCTATGCAGTTGGGTAGGATTTTTATCGATCCAGTATTATATAAAAAAAAAAAAAAGTATCTTTGCAGACAGTCTTTATTAGAAAAATCATACTACTATGTCAAACGGTCGGCAGTTTTCCATCCACGCTTGTAATCAGAGCCCCGTGATGTGTGAGGCATCTCAATATGATCCATCAATCCTCTAAAAAAGACTTTTTATAATGCAAATGACTCTCTCGGTGCAACAAGGGTCCTCTACACTCTGCCCCCAGTTTTGTAATGGACAGACCAGGCAGTCCCTGAAGTTTCAGAGGATTGCGTTTTGTACATGCGCAGTAAAGGGATGGAGATTGCCCATTTGCCATCAAACCTCTGAAAAAAGACTTTAAAATATGCAAATTAGCCCCTAAGTGCAAAAAGGGCTGTGCTGTTGCACCTTGTTGCACCCAAAGGCTTCACGCCCTGCCCTCTACACTGCGCCCCCAGCGCTGTGAGGACAGGCGAGGCAGTCCCTGAAGTCTCAGAGGATTGTGTTCTGTACATGTGCAGTAAAGGGATGGAGATTGCCCATCTGCCATCAATCCCCTGAAAAAAAGGTATTTTTATAATATGCAAATTGCCCCCTATGTGCAAAAAGGGCTGTGCTGTTGCACCTTGTTGCACCCAGGGGCTCCACCCCTGTCTTCTACACTGCGCCCTCATTGCTGTGATGGGCAATCCCGTGAAGTCCCATGGGATTGCATACTGTACATGCGTAGTAAAGGGATGGAAATTGCCCATCTGCTTGGTGGCCTCCATCATTTTACTGTGCATGTACAGAATGCCATCCCGTGAGATTTCAGGGACTACTTGGCCTGTTCATCACAGCTGTGGGGGTGTGGCATAGAAGACAGGGAGGGGGCCTCTGAGTGCAATGCCTCCGCCCTCATTGCACCTAAATGGATAATTTGCTTTTTATAAAAAGTCTTGTTTGGATGACTTACAGAGCATATGGAAATGCCACAGACAACAGGGAGCTCTGCTTACATGAGCGGATGGACAGCTGCCGACCGTGTTATGTGGGGACAGACAGGGTGGGATTGGCCCACCAGAATACCAGAGGACCCTCTAATGGGCCCAGTCTATGAAATTATAATGGGAACCGAAGACCCAAGAGAAAATTTGCATTTGGAGCTGCCCTTGAAGCAAGTCACTAGCCACTAGGGTTTATCCTGCAAAAAATTAAGCAATCATGTTTCATAAAAAACATATTATTGCACATACTTTAAAAGCAAAAAAAAAAAAAACTATACTACTTAGCTATCCACATGACTAAAATAACCTGAACAATTCATTTAAGTGATTCCATGTGAAATATATACTGCATAAACAATAAAGTAAAAAAAAGTCAAAAATCAGTTTATCTAAATTTACTAAGTCATTTATACGTACTCTCTAACAGCACAAAAAATGCAATTTCTCTTGCGTAAAACTATGCCTTATACAGTCATGTCAATGTGCGGCATGCCGGGCCTGCAGGAGAGGTGTGGTGGTAGTTTCTGGAGAAGATGGTAGTGGTGGTGGCAATGAGGGTGGCTGTAGTCTTCACGATGTCTAATCTCTCTCCTTATCGTTTCACAGCTGTATCTGTATGGTTGGAGGGCACACCCTTTCTTTCCCTGGGGCACACCCTGGACTTTCTGGGGCTTGGAAAGGCCATCAATATTAGATAGTCAGGGTCTGACACCTCACACCCCTCCCAATCAACTGTTTCAGAGTGAATGGGAGTGCTGCAGTTACAAGCTCTGCACAGTAGATGGAGCTGTGTAGTTTCAGCAGGGGCGGACTGGCCATAGACCCTTCGGGAAACGTCTCGGTGTGCCGGTGCCCAGGGGGTCGCCTGAGCCTTCCTCATAGATGCCAGCCATGGTAATGATCTGACGCTCCCCTCCTGAATTCAACTGTATTGCCATCCTAACACAAATGGAGTAGGAGGACTGAATATTGCGGTGTGCAGTTTTTGTGCTGCTGGGGCAGTATTTTGTGATATTTGGCTCTGTGGGGGTGGTATAATGTGCCGCAATAAGGTGTTGATGGCCCTGCCTACTTGTGTTGACCCCACCTTCTCTTAATTTGGACCCAACTACAAAATAGGGCCACTTTTATTTTTTGTTTCCAGGGTCCAGTCCACCCTTTAGTCTCGGTGCCATCTTCTGCTGCCAGAGCTACTCTGAAACAGTGGGGTGAGGGCAGGCCCTGAATACGAAAATCCTGGACTACCCCTTTAAGTCAGCTTCCAATACCTCTTATAAAACCCGTCACGTCCTACCAGTTGTATACAGTATATAGAAATCCTTTCATCCTCATTAGCTGCCATATCTGATTGCACGGCTCCATAAATCAATATGCAGCCGGCGGTAGAAGTATCTGATTTCTAGATTAATCACAATCATACGGATAACAATGCAAACGACTCAATAGCAGAGAACGACTCCAGCCTAATAACTGTGATTGTGGCGTGCGCTGGACATCTCGCTCCCGTACTGTGCGGAAGTCTTTTTGATTTGATCACCGTCTCGGCTGCTATTCAATCACTGATTACCCTAATAAAGAAGACGAGAGAGTGAACGGCTCAGCACTAAATGAGATCCGCGCCTTTCCTCCGTAGCTATTAGTATACGTTTCAATTTAAATTAGGGTTGTCGACATTAAATCACCGGCCGGTGACTCGAAGTCGCCGCTTATCGCCCGTGGTTCCTTCGCAGCGGGCCTCTTTGTGATATAAAGTATAAGCTGTGTTCAGGACTAAAAGTCTATTGTCTTTGCTGAGGAGTTCTGAACTTTAAAGCTCGCCATTCTCGTCGTGTTCCCGGATTATGTTTCCGCAGGGCTGCCGGAAAGTCACCAAGACCAGCGCAGGAAGTGATGGTGGCTGCAATCGGCAGAGGCTCAATACATAATACTCGCTGTGATATCTGGGGATCACACACAGGACTGTCGGTAAACCTAATGGTCACCATCACACCCCAACCCAAATTAGGGGGTTCAAGACAGAACAGTGTATGATGATCCTGAAAAGGTCCAAAAGGTGACACTGAAGACAAATGAGAATCTAAGGGGGTCATTTACGAACAGATATCCCTACAATATTCGCAGATTGTGGCACAAAGGTTATTTTTCTCCTATTCTGCCGCTCACGCCAGGTCTAAAAAAGGGGGTGTGACGTGGGCGGGAAAAAGGGCGTTCCGGAAGGCCCATCTCATTTAACATTTTCTACTCCTGTTTTAGATGTAGAAAATGGTCTAAATGTAGTTTATGGTCTAAATGGAGTAAGGGTGCATTCAGATGACCGTAGTGTTTTGTGGATCTGCAAATTACAGATTCACAAAACACAGGTATCGGCCGCGTGCGTTCCGCAATTTGCAACCATAATAGAAAATGCCTATTCTTATCCGTTCTATCTTTTCTATGGAGCAGCGGAACAGAATGGGTCCGCTTCCATTCCGCACAATTGCAGAAAAGATGCGGATTCATTCATACGGCCATCTGAGTGAGCCCTTAGACAGGTGTAAAGTCTGCCTAAGTTAGGTAGAGGCCGGCGCCTCTAGATAACTTAGGTGGATGAACCGCCAGCCCAGGATTGACAAAGTTCGGCGTCTAAATCACCAGTCTTCATAAATGTTCTCCTAAGTCTTCATACATTTAGGGCTTTGTTTCTGCAGTATACTCAAATGTTATCCATCTATCTATCTATCTATCTATCTATCATGTATGTATCTCATACCTATCTATCTATCTATCTATCTATCTATCAAGAACAGATGAGGCAGCTCTCCAAAAATATGTGAAAAGGGTGATGGACCCGCTGTATTCACCCCCAACTGCATTGTTTAAGCCCAACACATTGAGGCCTTTCCCAAGCAATGTGACATGCGCCAATGTGATATAGTCATGTGAATACATTATTTAAATATTCTATAAACGTTACAATTACCTGATTCCAGGTAACATACAGTAACTCATCCGAGGTGTCTGTGTACAGTAATTAATGGAGCACATGATGGTGAAGGAGATGTGATAATGTGCTCACTGTGCAGTAAATATGATATCAAATAAGTGTTAATTATCAGCAGACACATACTGTACTGTAGGTAACATCTTTGTGACATCTTTCATGTCATGTTTCACAATGCCATTATATTACCCAGGGGCGTAGCTAAAGGCTCATGGGCCCTGGTGCAACCAGTTCAGCTTGGGCCCCACCGCCCACACACACACTCAGCGCAGGTGCACCTAGCTTTTCTGCTGCCCGAGGCAAATATTGAAACATACCCCCCCCATGCCAAATTCTCAACCTAACCGCTTCCCTCCAGTCCTACTGTTAAAAAGGGTTGTCCTCTTTTTACTACTGATGACCTATCCTCAGGGTAGGTCATCAATATCAGATCGGCCGGGGTCCTCCGGCACCACCGACGATCAGCTGTTCGAAGAGAGGACAGCGCTCATATGAGAGCTGCTTTCTCTGCTCTGTTCACTTGCTCGCCATAGCATTTGCAGTGATGAGCAGTAAACAGAGCAGAGAAGGCAGCGCTCGTACAAAAAAAAAAAAAAAAAAAAAAGACAACCCCTTTAAAGACATACTTGGAAAACATAAGATACACCCCTACAGAACATACATCCACACATATGTACCTCTTACATCCAGTAATTTCTCTTCTCTGATGTAGACGTTCTCTTTCCTCTTCTTCTCCTGTCAGACCAGACCGCCATGGTGACTTCTTTCAGCCGCGCCTCGTCTCTGCAGTTTAACAAACAGACATCTTACTTTCCTACTTTTACATCATCCTCTCAACATCCCATCCTGCCTCCCCCCCAATACGGTGCCGCTGTGATACTCAGTACTATCCTGCAGAAACAGTCCCCCTGAAAATACTGGTACCACACAGAAAAATAATACCCTCTTACCTTTCAGATCAAATCCCCATATCAAACCCCAGATGAGCCCCCCCCATCTCCAGACCCTCATAAGACCCCTATTAGAACTCCAAACCCCCAATCAGACCCTCATTAGAACCCCAGACCCCCAAGTAGACCCCCATTAGACCTCCAGACCCCCATTAGACCTCTCTAGACCCCCAGCCAGACCCCTCTTCAGACTTCAAGCCCTTAATCAGACCCCCTTCTGGCCCCCATATCAGACCTCCCCCCCTTTCTGGCCCCCATATCAGACCCCCCTTCAGGACTCTTCAAGCCCCTAATCAGACCCCCTTCTGGCCCCCATATCAGACCCCCCCCCTTTCTGGCCCCCATATCAGACCCCCCTTCAGACTCTTCAAGCCCCTAATCAGACCCCCTTCTGGCCCCCATATCAGACCCCCCCTTTCTGGCGCCCATATCAAACCCCTCCTTTCTGGTGCCCAATATCAGACCCCCCCTCTTCTGGTCCCCAATATCAGACCCCCCTTCTGGCCCCCAATATCAGACCCCCCCCTTCCGGCCCCCAATATCAGACCCTCCCTTCTGGCCCCCAATATCAGACCCCCCTTCAGACTCTTCAAGCCCCTAATCAGACCCTCTATCACACACACCCCCTTCTGGCCCCCAATATCACACACTCCCCTTTCTGTCCCCCAATATCACACCCCCATTTAGGACCCCAAATCAGCCCTCAGATCCAACAATAAAACAAATAAATAAACTTACCTCTCCTGTGTCGCTCCTCTCCCGGTCCTGGCTGTCTCCCCGCTCTCACCTCTTCACGGGCCCGAGCTGCAGTCACCTGACCTCCTGCAGCGTCAGGTCAGAGTGCGCTCTGTACGTCCTGACGCTGCAGGCAGTCAGGACACAGCGGCGCAGGCCCCAGGAAGAGCAAGCTGGAGGAGGGGTAAGTACTATACAGCGCTACCAGCGCTTCACTCCCCCTCCTCCTGCATATTAGTGAGCGCTTCCATTATGGAAGCGCTTGCTAGTATTCCCTTTATAAGATGCACTGCATCTTATAAAGGGAACAGTAGAGCACCACTGGCATGGGGGGCCCTCTGGGCCCCCCTGGCTTAGGGACCCGATCGCAACAGCGACCCCTATAGTTACGCCAGTAATATTATCTGTCTGCTTTTCCCTCAAGACACCAACATACTACGTAGGCACCACGAGTATTAAGACTGAGGTCCTTCATCCAGTACTTAAAGGGCATCTGTCAGTAGATTTGTCCCTATGACACTGGCTGACCTGTTACATGTGCACTTGGCAGCTGAAGACATCTGTGTTGGTTCTCAGTTCATATGTGCCTGCATTGCTGGGAAAAATGATGTTTTAATATATGCAAATGAGTATCTAGGAGCAACAGGGGCGTTGCCATTACACCTAGCGGCTCTGCTCTCTCTGCAACTGCAGCGTCCTCTCCACTTAGATATTCCAGGTGTGATAAGGTTTACACTGCATGGCCCTGTCAATCAAAGTGGAGAGGACGCAGCAGTCGCAGTGAGAGCAGAGCCTCTAGGTGTAACGGCAACGCCCCCGTTGCTCCTTTGGGGTGGATACCCGGCTTATTTAGGCCATAACATTTGAACTGCTCATAGTCCTTCAAAGAAAACACAGAAGGGATGGCACTGCTCCTTAACATGTGATCAATCATATATACATAGGGGCCGTAGTGGTGCTCAATCCAATAGGTCAAACAGACATTAAAAAAATAGAGAGGCCTGAGGAAGCGTACTTACACGAAACGGCCGTTGCCACTCGACGGTGCCTGTGTCGTCCTGCACCCCTGCTGCCCTGATGTTTTAAACATTTGTCTAAGGTAATAAAGAAAATGTTGGACCTTATGGGTGAGTGCCATCCTTGCTCTATTTTTTGGATGTTCATAGTCCTTGACTACAGGTTCTCAGAGGATGGGGTGGGACACCGTATATTGCTCCAAAACCACCTGCTCACCTTGATTGGAGGCCCTTGTCCCACTAACAGGGGGCAGGACCCTCTCCCCGGGGAATAAGGGCCCCTTTCTTGACAAATATTACTATAGTGTGCTGTGACTGGGCTGTGTGACCCGTCCTTCACCATCATTATGTGATACTACCATTACTATCTAGTCACCTCTTTTGGATTGATGTAACCCTTTAGTGGCCTCTCAGGTTCTTCTCCGCACACTAGTCGGTCCCATGTAGCCCCTTTTCTATACGATCATGCAGGAGCCGTTACTTTAGGAGGTGTCTTGTCGGTCTGATACTCGGCTGTACACAGACGACCCCGTGTATATTATGCCGTGCTAAGTCTTTCCACATGTGGCATTGTTTCTCATAGTTATCATTGTTTCCATCACAGCAGGTGGAGATTCCCTGTGCTGGCGCATGCGCATAATGGTGTGAACACCCGCTCACAGTATTGGGCGCGTCTATACTGCGCATGCGCCTGCTTGCGGATTGGCACCAGCGCAGTGTGGTCTTTCTGACGCCAAATCTTCATCCCATACTGGGATGAACCTTTTAGGCAGTTTTTATTATGGACATGTGGGCCACACGCATTTACAGCGGTCTGCTGATTCCTAATTAACACTTATTTGGTATCATATTTACTGTACAGTGAGCACATTATCACATCTCCTTCACCATCATGTGCTCCATTAATTACTGTACACAGACACCTTGGATGAGTTACTGTATGTTACCTGGAATCAGGTAATTGTAACTTTCATTGATTCATTAATTATGCATTCATCACACATTGGCACATGTCACATTGCTTGGGAAAGGTCTCATTCTGTCGGACTGAAACATCGCGGTTGCGGGTGAATAAAGTGGATCTATCACTATTTTCACTTATTTTTGGAGAGATGCCACATCTGTTCTTTCTATATCCATTGCCCTGTAGCCGACGGTGTTGGAGGGGTTACACCCTGATCAGTTTGGATTGACTTGTGTTCTATCTATCTATCTATCTATCTCTCTATCTATCTATTGTTCTCTTGCTATCTCTTATCTATCTCCTATCTATCTATTATCTATCTATCTATCTCATGTCTATCTATTGTCTATCTATCTCATATCCATCTACCTATCTCTATCTATCTACGTATATCTATCTATCTATCTATCTATCTATCTATCTATCTATCTCTAGCTTTCTCTATTTACCATCTGTCTACTTTATGTTGGCCTAATTTTGATAATGTCATTTTATTTTTTAGTACATTAGAAGGCTTAGAATTTTAGAAGCAATTTTTACATTTTCAAGAAAATTTCCAAAATCAATTTTTTAAAGGACCAATTCAGTTTATGAAGTCACTTTGAGGAGCTTACATAAGAGAAACTACAGCCCTGAATGTATTCAAAACAGATTTTAGAAATGTTGTTAAACCTTTAGGTGTCCCACAGGGAATTACAGAGGTTGTCCCACGAAAAATATTCTACAGTTTTCAAACCAGTAGCTGGATCTGAATTCTGTAATTTCATGTAATTAAAATTTTTGCACAGTCATTCAGTTATTCAATAAAATGTATCTGTATAGCGCCACCTGCTGTTTCTTTTTTTCTTATTTGGGCACGCCCCCTCTAGCTTTATTAGAAAGAGATTATCATGTACTATATGATGTCTGATTTTAATTTTTTACATTAGTCATGGGATAATCCATTTAAAGCAAGATTTTTATTCCATTTAATCCATTTTTTCCTGTAGCACAGCAAGGGTTAAGAGCAAAACAAATCTCAATATTTATTAGACTCTGATTTTGCAGTTTACAAAAACACGCCATATGTGGTCGTAAACTGCTGTATGGACAAACTGCAGGGCTCAGAAGGCAAGGAGCGCCATATGGTTTTTGGGGGGCAGATTTTGTTGAAACAGTCTTTGGGTACCATGTTACAAGAGACCCTGAATTACCCCTACAGTGGAAACCCCCAAAAAGTGACCACATTTTGTAAACTACACCCCTCAAAGGAATTTTTAAGGGATCTAGTGATCGCTTTGAGCCCACAAAAGTTTCATTGAATTTTTAACACTTGGCTGTGAAAATGAACATTTTTTTTTAAAAAAATGTTGCTTTACGCCCAAAATTTCTTTTTCAATTTTACAATTTGCTACTCGTTTTATCTTGAATACAATTGTGGTTGTAAACCGCGGTTTGGAGATACATCAGGGCTCAGAAGGGAAGGAGCGGCACCTGAACACGGAATTAGCTGAAATTTTTTAAGAGCTGTGACTGAGCTGTGTGGGGGCTCATTTTTTTTGCAGAAAAAGCAGTATTGTTATTGGCACCTTTTTGGGGTACATTTGGCTTTCTGATCACTTTTTATATATATTTTTTGGAAAATGGGCAAAAATTGAAATTGTCAGTGTTTTTTATATTTAGTTTATATTGGGTTCACCATGTGGTATATATGATATGATAACTTTATTCTACAGGTAGATACAATTATGGTAATACCAAATTTATATAGTTTTTTTCATATTTTACTGCATAATAAAATCGCTTTTTATTTAAAATCTGTTGTAGTTTGCATCACTATATACTAACATTCATAGCATTTTGATTTTTCTGCCAGCATAGATTTCTGAGGGCTTGCCTTTTGCAGGACAGACTTTACTTTTTATTGGTACCATTTTGAGGTACATACGACTTTTTGATCAATTGGGTTTTGGTATTTTTTTTTTTACGGTGTTCACCTAATAGTAGATCATGTGATATTTTTTATAGAGCTGGTTGTTATGGATGCGGCAATACCTTTTTGATTTTCAGTTTTAAACAATAGGAGCATTTTTAGACAAAAATCAGGCTTTTGTGTCACCATTTTCTTAGAGCCATAAATAGATGTTTTGGCATAGTTTTAATTTATTTTTTATTTTTACAGCATTCACCAGATGAGGTAGATCATGTCATACTTGTATAGAGCCAGTCATTACAGACACAGTGATAACAGACATGTGTATTTTTTTCTATTTTTTACAATTTCTAAATGACTTGATTAGGGGAAAGGAGCCCTATTTACAGCTGAAAAAAACTTCTTATTGGGTCAATGGATTAAAAACACTTAAAAACTTTCCATCAGGGAGCCCAATAAGGGATTACCCCCCCAAAAAAAAAATACAGCAACGAGCCTATTCCATGCTAGGGGACAACCCAAAATAACCATATTTATAACCATACAATATGAAAGGTACAGTAGACAACACAAAGTATATTTCACCTGTAACACCTCAAACATCTATCAAATGAGTACAGTAAATGCCAAAATACCCACACACGCACAAAAAAAAAAATCACATCAATAAATGAAAATAAAAAACAAAAAAAACACTATAAATGCCTGATATCAGGTAAAAAAAAAGTTTATGAAGGCTGCCAAAATAATCCCCATATGATTGAACCTAGACAAAAAATGCTGTATGCTGAGAAATCACATGATTACAAGAACACATGTGCAAACAGGAGGATTGAATAAAGTGCCAGTGTCTAAAGGAGGGAGAATAAAGTACAGGCTCCCCTGCATTGGTGCAGGCCTTCCGCTCAGCTGCTGCATGATTAGCGTGCATCAGCGATCTCTGAACAGACGTTTCAGGATGTCCATTCAGAGATAAGTCCTAACTGCCTGGACGTTTATAGTCAATGGGGGGTTGGGAACTGGTTAATAAATAAATGACCAGATCTAATATTTTTGACTCATTTGTTTGATTTGGTTATCCTTAGTTTTTTAGGACTTGTGTGAAAATCTGATGTAGTTTTAGATAAAATTTATGCAGAAATATAGAAATGGTGATGGGTTCACAAACTTTCAAGCACCACTGTAAATAGTGCATACAGTGCCCAGATGAAGGGTGGACACAGTACCCTGAAGAATAGTGCATACAGTGCCCAGATTAATAGAGCGTACAGTGCCCAGATTAATAGAGCATATCAAGCCCAGATGAAGAGTACACACAGTGCCAGATGTAGAGCATATACATTGCCCAGATGAAATGCACATACAGAGCCCAGATGAATAGTGCACACAGTACATACTGTAGATGCATAAAGCATACAATGCCCAGATGAATAGTACATACAGAGCCCAGATGAATAGTGCATACAGAGCCCAGATGAATAGTGCATACAGAGCCCAGATGAATAGTGCATACAGAGCCCAGATGAATAGTGCATACAGTGCCCAGATGAATAGAGCATACAGTGCCCAGATAAATAAAGCATACAGTGGCCAGATGAACAGTGCATACAGTGCCCAGATAAATAGTGCATACAGTGCCCAGATGAATAGTGCATACAGTGCCCAGATGAATAGTGCATACAGTGCCCAGATGAATTGTGCATACAGTGCCCAGATGAATAGTGCATACAGTGTCCAGATGAAGAGTACATACAGTGCCCAGATAAATAAAGCATACAGTGGCCAGATGAACAGTGTGTACAGTGCCCAGATAAATAGTGCATACAGTGCCCAGATGAATAGTGCATACAGTGCCCAGATGAATAGTGTATACAGTGCCCAGATGAATAGTGCATACAGTGCCCAGATGAATAAAGCATACAATGCCCAGATAAAGAGCGCATACAGTGCCCAGATAAATAGTGCATACAGTGCCCAAATGAATAAAGCATACAGTGGCCAGATGAAGAGTACATACAGTGCCCAGATGAATAGTGCACACAGTACATAGATGACTAAAGCATACAATGCCTAGATGAATAGAGCATACAGTGCCCAGATGAATAAAGCATACAGTGCCCAGATGAAGAGTACATACAGTGCCCAGATGAATAGTGCATGCAGTGCCCAGATTAATAAAGCATACAGTGCCCGGATAAAGAGTGCATACAGTGCCCAGATGAATAGTGCATACAGTGCCCAGATGAATAGTGCATACAGTGCCCAGATGAATAGTGCATACAGTGCCCAGATGAATAGTGCATACAGTGCCCAGATGAATAGTACATACAGAGCCCAGATGAATAGAGGATACAGTGCCCAGATGAATAGTGCACACAGTGCATAGATGAATATAGCATACATTGCCCAGATGAATATAGCATACAGTGCCCAGATGAATAAAGCATACAGTGCCCAGATGAATAGTGCACACAGTGCCCAGATGAACAGTACATACAGAGCTCAAATGAATAGTGCACACAGTACATAGATGAATAAAGCATACAATGCCCAGATGAAGAGTACATACAGTGCCCAGATGAATAGTGCATACAGTTCCCAGAGGAACAGTACATACAGAGCCCAGATGAATAGTGCACACAGTACATAAATGAATAAAGCATACAACGCCCAGATGAAGAGTACATACAGAGCCCAGATGAATAGTGCACACAGTGCATAGATGAATAAAGCATACAGTGTCCAGATGAAGAGTACATACAGTGCTCCGATGAAGAGTGGATTCAGTGCATAGATGAAAAGAGCATACAGTGTCCAGATGAATAAAGCATACAGTGCCCAGATGAAGAGCCCATACAGTGCCCAGATGAATAAAGCATACAGTGCACAGAAGAAGAGTACATACAGTGCCTAGATGAATAGTGCATACAGTGCCCAGATGAATAGTGCATACAGTGCCCAGATGAAGAGTACATACAGTGCCCAGATAAACAGTGCATACAGTGCCCAGATTAATAGTGCATACAGTGCCCAGATAAATTGTGCATACAGTGCCCAGATGAATAGTGCATACAGTGTCCAGATGAAGAGTACGTACAGTGCCCAGATAAATAAAGCATACAGTGGCCAGATGAATAGTGCGTACAGTGCCCAGATAAATAGTGCATACAGTGCCCAGATGAATAGTGCATACAGTGCCCAGATGAATAGTGCATACAGTGCCCAGATGAATAGTGCATACAGTGCCCAGATGAATAAAGCATACAATGCCCAGATAAAGAGCGCATGCAGTGCCCAGATAAATAGTGCATACAGTGCCCAAATGAATAAAGCATACAGTGGCCAGATGAAGAGTACATACAGTGCCCAGATGAATAGTGCACACAGTACATAGATGACTAAAGCATACAATGCCCACATGAAGAGTACAAACAGTGCTCTGATGAAGAGTGGATACAGTGCATAGTTGAATAGAGCATACAGTGCCCAGATGAATAAAGCATACAGTGCCCAGATGAAGAGTACATACAGTGCCCAGATGAAGAGTACATACAGTGCCCAGATGAATAGAGCATACAGTGCCCAGATGAATAGTGCATGCAGTGCCCAGATTAATAAAGCATACAGTGCCCAGATAAAGAGTGCATACAGTGCCCAGATAAATAGTGCATACAGTGCCCAGATGAATAGTGCATACAGTGCCCAGATGAATAATGCATACAGTGCCCAGATGAATAAAGCATACAGTGCCCAGATGAATAGTGCATACAGTGCCCAGATGAATAGTGCATACAGTACATAGATGAATAAAGCATACAGTGCCCAGATGAATAAAGCATACAGTGCCCAGATAAATATCGCATACAGTGCCCAGATAAAGAGCGCATACAGTGCCCAGATAAAGAGCGCATACAGTGCCCAGATAAATAGTGCATACAGTGCCCAGATGAATAAAGCATACAGTGCCCAGATAAAGAGCGCATACAGTGCCCAGATAAATAGTGCATACAGTGCCCAGATGAATAAAGCATACAGTGCCCAGATAAAGAGCGCATACAGTGCTCAGATGAATAGTACATACAGAGCCCAGATGAATAGTGCATACAGTGCCTAGATGAATAGTGCATACAGTGCCCAGATGAATAGTGCATACAGTGCCCAGATCAATAGTGCATACAGTGCCCAGATGAATAGTGCACCAGTGCCCAGATGAATAGTGCACACAGTACATAGATGAATAAAGCATACAGTGCCCAGATCTCATAGAATGATGCACAGATATCACAGTATGGAAGAGTTAACCAACATATACAGCTACACCTATATGTATATAAACTATTAAATAGAAAGTACTTTTTCCATGAAAAGGGCTTTATAGAGACGTCCATTCCATTCTCCGCCTGACAGCAAATACTTTATGGTAGCACTTAATATTCTGCGCTTAAAAGGCTAATCAAAAAGTAATTCTCTGTAACAGAAAAGGGTCAGTAATTGTGCAAGAAATTCTCTTGCTGATATAATTATTCTCTATTCAAGTACGTTTTTCTGCCATTAATTGTATTCTACAGCTTTACTCTTTTTTTCAAACGTCACATTTCTTTGATGTTGATTTTCACTTACCCCTTCAACCTCTTATGGTCCATGGTAAAGCAGTCAAGCATCGGATGGACGATGGGAACAATTCTTAGAAATACCACCAGGTTATCCTCTAGAAGGTGGAAATTCAATTGCTTTCTACAACCTACTGCTATAGCTTATTTAAAGTGTAACTGTCATATTTTTTTTTATTTGTGTAATGTATAGGGGCAGTGATGCTGACCATTTTTGTAATATACTTTAATTAATAAAATCATACATTTCTACTAGAAAAATAGCTGTAAAGTGGCCCATTTTGAGCCTTAGCAACATCATGGGCCACTTTGGAGCTATTTTTCTAGTAGAAATGTATAATTTCAGTAATTAAAGTATATTACAAAAATGGTCAGCATCACTGCCCCTACACATTACAAAAAAAAAAAAAATATATGACAGTTACACTTTAATGCAGGGCATTTCTTGTCCGGTGCTGGAAAAGGTGTACAAATGTACGTTATTTTTTACAGGTCGTAACAGACATGATGGAAGGGGGTCCCTGTATGATTCTGTGAAGTCCCCCATTCTGTGAGGACTCTTGGGGCACTTAGCAAACATTTTATTCAGACTTTTCCAGGAGGAATAACAGAGGGACATCAACAAAAAAGTTCTTCAGAAGCGTTATTTCATGGGGAATGCAAGTATTTCCTAAAACAGACATGTGAGGAGAGATGACAGCACTCCTGCGTAATGCTATTAATTACATAAAGGTGGAGTGACATCTCTATAGCATTACAGAAAATGTTTTTTTTTTAAGGGAATAAATATGCAGCAGATGTTCCTTATGCAAATGATTGCACCACCAGGATATCTACTAAATATGACTACCGATGATGGAAAATCGAGAATGCGGCCAATCAGATCTTGCAGAGCCATAAACTAGGTGCAGCGGGATGTTGTCAGCCCTGATGAGCCATAGACGCCGTCGTACAACACACTAAAGAATCCTCAAAACTTAGGAAAGATTACATTCGGCAATGCTAAGCAGTGATTTAAGATGTTCTGTTCTCTTTGGAAACGAAAAAAAAGAAGAAGAAGAAGGAGAAAGAACGGCTGATCCGGAGTCTGATGCCTTGATGTAAAACCACTCATGTTGTGATGATATGTGTAATATATTAAACCTTTTCAACAGTGACAGTATTAACTGTTCTGTGACATTTTCAAGTGCTGCTGATGACATAAAAAATGAGAGATAAATGAGGGAGAGGGCATGAAAAACAGCAGTGTGAATATTAAAACTGCCGAAACACAATGTCCACGAAATTACAGCAGCCCCAAATCTCTCTGCCTAATAGAAATGCTATTCTGCTTTATAAGCACCAACGCTTTCTAATTTAAAAAGAAGGAGAGAAAACAGCATTTATATCAGCAGAAGATACGGCCGAGGGCGAGAGGGGGAACGCAGATCTTCGCTGTGGGGCCAAGATAAAATTCTTACATAATTAAAGGGGTTATCCGACTGATAAAGACCTCCCAGCAGGGGCGGACTGGGAACTTAAAGTGGCCCTGGAAAAAGTACTAAAAGTGGCCCCGTTTTGTAGTCGGGTCCATATTGATGGAAGGCAGGGTCAGCAATACCATATTGTGGCACATTATACCACCCCAACAGAGCCAAATACCACAGTCCATCACAAAATACTGCCAGCAGAACAAAATACATCCCAAAAAACTTCCACTGGCCGGCCCCCTGGGCATTGTTCCACTGGGAAATTTCCCTGTAAGATCCATGGCCAACCCGCCCCTGCCTCCCAGAGTGATTATACTTACGGTACCAGGTCCCTGCCGCTGGGTTCGATGTCTGTCGCTCATGGGTCTGCACTTCCTCTCCCTACAGCGCTGAAATCAACATCCTTGACGGCGGACATGTGACTGGCTGCAGCAGTGATCTAATCCCCCTTGCGCCACGTGACCAGTTATCGTGACTAGTGTTGAGTGAATTGGAGAATCCAAAGTGGACTTCAATCGGAAGTTAAGGAAAAAAAGATTTGCCACAAATCTAAATTTTATCGCGCTTCATGGTAATGAAACAGTTTTTTTCTTAAAATGGCTTCTGCACGTGCTACAAAGTGAAAATAAGAAGCCCAGGAATACGAGATCACCTATAATGCCATGCAGCCAGCCAATCGGCAGATGGCCACCCCCTGTGATGTCATGGCCCTATTAAAAGTCTCATCTTGCGCGGTCTCCACCATTTGAATATGAACTGAGCTTAGGGACAGACGTGACAAGAGCTAGTGACAGTGTTTCAGAAAGTTTTTAATTGTAGAATATTGGATGGGAGAGTGCAGGGACAGTGTAGGGAGATCATAGGTAGTGTTTTTAAACACTGTAGTGAGAGCATAGGGATACTGCAGGGACAGTGCAGGTTGAGTGTTTGCATCTTGTTCTATCTGCTACCAGGATCCCAGTTAATCTGTTTATATATTTAGTTTATATATAGTATTATTGTTCCTCAGTATCAACGGGCGGTCTAATATATTGCTGTCTGCATCTTGTTGAACCACTTGCACATTCACAGTTTATTGGTTAATTTATACATAGAATTATGTTGTGCCAAGTTTTGAAGTCATTGCCTATTTACAGGATAGGGTATAACAAACTGATTGGTGGGGGTTCGACCACTGGAACCCGCACCGATCCTGACAACAGAGGTTCCGTCCCCCCGATCTGATGAAGCTGCAGGTTGAACATGTGCTCTGCCACTCTATTGATTCTCCTTGGAACTGCCAGAGATAGCTGAATACAGCAGGACCCCCAGTTCTTGGGATCGGCGGGGGTCCCAACGGTCAGACCCCCACCGATCAGTTAATTATGCCCTATTCTGTGAATAGGGGATTATTTCAAAATATGCCACAACCCCACAAACCAGAAAGTTGCAGGACAGTTTAAAATTTGATGCCTTAAAGGGTTTCTCCACTCCTTTACAAGTGATGGTCTAGTCATCTCTATCAGATATGAGGGAGAGGGGAGGGGTCCAAATCACCACAGGCACAAAGATTTTTTTTTTACTGTATCTACATAGATTCAAAATTATGTGCAGATTAATTTCTTAATACATCATTATGTCTGTTTTTCTAATACAGAGCTCCAAATCCCCTGTGTAGATTGAGTAGTATTAATGTAAAAGATAACAAGGTGGCTGTCTGGAATCACCACTAGAGGGAGCTGAGGAGCTCACTGCATACACTTCACCATTGAGCTCAAGTGTATATATATATAAGTATATAGCAGATGTTTTGTTGTATACCAAGCACAATGCCATTGTTTAGTGTCCTGTTCACTTGAATAGGAGAGATTGAGTGAATGCATTTGTTAGGAGCTGACAGATTCCTCTGGCACACATTTGCCATTTTCCCTTAAAGTAAATGTCTACCTTTAAACATCATATTGTTATAGATTCCAAATCCATGCCGAATCATTACACTATATCTTTGTTCAATTTTTCGGAAACAGAGCCACAGAACTGCCTGCAGGTACCACTAGGGGGAGCTAAGGATCTTACTGCATACAGTTTTATCATTCAGCTCAGATTACCAACAGTATGCGGTAAGCTCTTTAGCTCCCTCTACTGGTGGATGCAGGCAGACAGAATTGTATTATTTAACTTAGGGAATTTGGAGTACTGTTTTTGCTCTGACTGCTATAAAGACATATTAATCAGCACAGAGTCTTGCATTTATAGTATTTTGATTCATAGGTGGACATTATTGGTTTATAGCCAACCCTGCCCCAATCACACCAATCAATTGTGCATTATATATTATGGTGCAAAGGTATCAATATAATTCCCTAGGACTACAAAGATAGCTCCATTACATATATTACTCAGTACCAAGGATACAACACTGAAGCAAGACCACAGTGCAAAGTAATATAGATTCTTAGAAATATGAACATTCAATTTCAATCACTCTTGGCCTTGCTACATTTTTTTCCATTTTGAAGAAGAAATTGGCAATATCCACTATTTTTTTCCCCAACAAAATTAAGAGCATTGCCGCCCTGGGTGGAAAGAAAGAAGAAATTAATTGTGCGGAGGAGAGAGTGAGTATGCGGTGACTGGAACACATGCCCCGAAGCTTGACTGAAAACATTATTAGTTACATGTCTGAAAGGCTGATTTCAAGAGAGGAGACGTTTCCAACGAGAGCTTCATCATTTATTAAGCGTAATACAAACCATATTTATAAAGCTGAATGAATAGACATGCACTGCGCAGATGGCTGTAGGTAATAAGAAGGAGATGTGAAGGCGGGCCTGGCAAACATTTGAGACATGCCGAAGAAGACACGCTGACATGGGTTAGGAAATCTCGTTAATGGGGTGGTCTAAATACAAAAACGTAAAGTTCTGATGAATAGAGCATTTACTGCAAGCATCCTCAGCCTCCACCCCTTGTTCTATAGGCCCTACCTAGACTACAGCTCTGGATAAGCAAATAGTCCTCAGGCGTTGTGGTCTACCCCCAGAGGATCCTACAGTCCAATATCCCTACCACAGGCCGACTGCGACAAACCTTTCTCTGGATTCCACTGAGCTAAGAAACAAACAAACTCAACCACAATGCATCCTCATTTGAACTGAACCCTGGGACCTAAAACATCGAAATAGTAGATGATAATCACTGTGTTCTTTTAAAAGGGTTGTCCATTCCTTTACTAGTGATAGACTATCCTCAGAACAGCTCTACCAAACAGCTGTTGTTCTGCATGGTTTAGAAATCAGGGGGCGGGCTCGATCCATACCCTGGCAACCTAAACAGTCTGCCACACAATGTATAGAAAGACAAGTGCATTGGACAGTAAATAACAACATTTAACTTGTTCACATTACATCAACTATTAACTATTATAATTAAGCCTTTGCAGTAATCCTTTGGGATACACAGCTCCGTTTATTGTACAGTGGACAGAACTTGTAACCGCAGAACTGCCCCCATTCACTTCAGTGGGAGCAGTACTGCAGTAACCAGCTCTGCCCACTGAACAATGGATGGAGCTGTGTAGTTCTGACACTGACTGGTAGGGGGCAGGGTGTTGGACTCCTGCCGATCAGATCCCAAGGGAGCAAATTGCCCACATATGACAAGCCATAAGACATACGTTGGCCTATATGCAGTATCCCAGAGGATTACTGCAACGGGTTAATTATAATATTTAATAGTTGATGTAATGTGGACAAGTTAAATGTTGTTATTTATTGTCCAATGCACTTATCTTTCTATGCACTGTGTGGCGGACTGTTTAGGTTGCCAGGGTATGGATTGAGCCCGCCCCCTGGTTTATTCATAGAGAAGTTTAGTCTGGGCAGAACTGCAGAGAGAACATGTGAGAGAGAGAGTTCCTGCAGACCAGGCCCAAGTCCAGAGAATCACTGAGTACCCCTGAAGCAAAGAGACCAGACATCTTAGAAGGATTTTTGCCTCCGCCACCTACCACAGTGTAACATGGCACTGGCAGAACACTAGAAAGAAGTGAGTACAGGAGGAGCGTGCTGGGTTTTGCGAGTGGCGGTGCCAACCAGAGCAGGAGAGGTAAGTTCATTTATTTGTTTTATGTCTCATCTGAGGTCGGATGGGGGTCTGATTCTGAGGTCTGAGGAGGAATGGGGATATGATTTGGGGGTCTGATCTGAGGTCTGATGAGGAATGAGGGTCTCATTTGGGTATGTGATAAAGATTGGGGGTCTGTGCTAAGGGCTGCTGAAAAATATTTTTTTCTTATTTTCCTCCTTTAAATCTTAGGTGCGTCTTATAGGGCGAAAAATACTATAATTGCCTGCCTGTTGATATTTTGGAGAGACTGCAAAGTGTCTTTAGAGAGAGCCAGAGAGTACTACAACTATCATCATTGTTGCTGCCTATACTCCGGGAGAAAGACTACACTGTGATATACCTTGGTACTGTGCCTTTTGTTTCTGCATGTTCTACTACTACTCCTATCATCAACCCAGCAAACAAAGACTATTTCTTGCAACCAACGGGCCTGATTATTGACTCCATCATTCATTCTCCGTCTCTACATCTGCACGCCTGCCTTGCTCCCAGCCAAACTGTTCACCATCAAGGCCACCCCAACTACCACCAGGCAAGAGCCCCAACATCAGGGTGTACCCCGAGTAGTAGACAGGGTGCAACTGCATGGAGTCCCAGGGTGGAGCAAGCTACTGTGAACAGTGAGTACTGCTACCACCATCATAGCCAACACCACTTCTCTCATCTGGTTTGCTGCAGATGGACTGGATTAGGTTTGGTGTACTATTTGGCTAGCTTTTGAAAGCTTTTACAATTTAATATGTCTGATTGCTCCATTTTCCGTCACACCAGGGGAGATGGGAGTGAAGGGTCTCCACTGAAGACAGAAATAAGGAAAACGCAGAACATATGCATGTAGAAATGGATGGAATGGCGTGAGCGACAGTGGTGTGAGATACAATATTAGTACAATATTACAAATGGCAAATAAGCTCCATCAAACTTCAACTGTGAAATAGAATTTTAATGCATTTCATGGTCTATTTATCAAGCGCACCCTGCTGAGAAAGAAAGTATTGTTAGAAAATGGCACCGAGACTCATAAAACATGACTGTAGCAGAGATGTAGCTTGAACCCCATCCTCATCCTCACGAGACATAATAAAACATATAAAGTAGGTAAGACACTATACTATGTGTATTGTAGTGCATACTTAATGCACTTGTCTCAACAAGAAAACCCATTTTCATCTATTACACTGAGTGGAGAGCAGGGGCGGACTGGGAACTTAAAGTGGCCCTGAAAAAAATACTACAAGTGGCGCCATTTTGTAGTCGGGTCCAAACTGATGGAAGGCAGGGCCAGTAATACCATATTGTGGCGCATTATACCACCCCAACAGAGCCAAATATCACAGTCCATTACAAAATACTGAGAGCAGCACCAAATACATCCCCAAAAAATTCCACTGGCCAGTCATGAGGAGTGCCCAGGTGGCCCCCTGGGCATCAGCCCACCAAATTTCCCTGTAAGGTCTAGGGCCAATTCATCCCTGGTGGAGAGCAACTTCATACCGCCTCTCTCACGCTGAAAGCCCTGGCATGTACGACATGGTTAGTCCATTTGTTATGAGTGTATCACTGTACAGCGGTGGCCTCATGAAGCGCACGGTGTCATAGCAACCAATGACGCTGTGCGCTCTTGCCCTCAGAAGGAGCACAGTCTGGGTTTTCATGGATGTCTGAATGAGGCATAAGTTTGAGGAGAATTTATGGGGGTGAGGCTTATCTAAAAAGGCCTGGCTAAATATATTTAGTTACACCCTATATATTAATATCCTCATCCCTATATTAATTTCAGATTCCAGACTAGATTTCTTCAATATACTCAAACAACATAGGCCACAGAGCAGATCTCAATAGTAATATTAGAACCCAGACCTGACACCCAACCTCAATTCAGAGCTCAGATCAGACACGAAAAATTCAGACACTAGACCAGGCTCTACTCTACCAACCCTCCTCGCTACTGTCATCAGCCCTACACTGTGTTTCTGAGATGTTCTTGAGGGCACATAAAAAGTCCACCAGTTCTAGGAAAATTGCTAATACAGATCTTTTTTTTATTATAACTAACCTTGCTTGGAAAAATTCTTCCATAAGTAGATTACTCTATATGGATTAATTTTTTGCATGTGCTAACATGAACCACCTCAGAAGAACAGATTTGCGGCCTACATTCTCTACTCTTTGAAGTCTTACAGGGGGTCATAACATAAGAATGTTGGATTAAGAGAGATAAAAAATACCTATGTACAGAGATTTTGTTAGATTTTACTAAGATCGTTTGGAAATTATAAATGTGTCCACTCTTAAGGACTCCTGCTACAGCAGCGGCCTGTAGCCGCCACTGCTTTACTCAACAGTCCCAGGTCTCTGTATCATGGAGGTGCAGACCTGCTTGCTGATATCTTTCCCAGGGGGCCTGATAACTGGGCTTACTCTGTCTCTCCATGCAGGCTGTAGCCCGCTTGCCAGCAATGCTCTCCTCCACTTCCCGTAGGGCACATGCTCCATCTGACTTTTAAAAGGCCAGTGCATGCATCCTAATCTTCTCCAGCCTATGGCACGCTACCATGGGGTACTTGAGGCACCTTCTCCTGGGGGAGGGTGTCTGAGCAGTAGATGAGCCTTCTAGTATCCTGTTAAGGTGTGCTATATTCATTGTCTATGTATAGACTTTCTGCCGATTTCCTGGATTGCGACCTTCCACTACTTGACCTCTGTATTGACCCTTCATTACCTGTCCTGACCTCAGACTGTTTACCGTACTCTGCTTATCCTGACCTTGGCTTGGCTTGGCCCGAGTACGATTTTGCCTGACACTGGTGTTTCTTGACCCCCTGGTGGTTCCACTGTAGAGAAGTCCAGATCACTGTGCAGGGGTTGAAAACCATGAGACTCATCTTGTCCCTGAGCATGACTTTGCCTGACACTTTGGTGCCCTGCACTGCTGTCTCTTGACCCCCAATCATACAGAAACAACTCCAAAAGGCAGTGGCCTGGTGGTTCCCCGTAGCAAACTCTGGATCACTGTGCAGGGGTTAAAGGGTGAAAACCATGAGACTCTCAAAATGACGGCCCTTATGGGTTAGCCAAAAGTCAAATCTGTTTGTTGACACAGTACCCACTGCCATATAAAATCCAATTTCTCACAACACAAACTCAATACAATATTGTGACTTGAAAATGAAACCCTTGACAGTCTGGTGTATACCTCCAGATCTGAAGTTATCAGTTTAGGTTCTTATCCTCATTTCATACTTCCTAGCTGCACCAAAACACCTTGAACTGAAATAAAATGGATTTTGAAAGATCTCTGATATACGGGAATAAGATAGGCTTGACAAGGCTTAGGTGCATAAAAAGTTTAGTAAAAGTCACCTATGCCGTGAAAAAATGAGATTGCCCAGTTCCCAACATGGCAACTGGCTGACACCCCTATTGATACAAAGAAAAGTGGTAGTCACAAGACATCTTACCCGATCAATGTCATCACGGGAGCTGAAGCTCTTACATGCCTAGATGTTCTAGCCTGCTGTCCCCTCTTAAAGGTCTTCAGTGTGCAGTACACATGTACAGTTACTTCAAACCTTAGGAATATGGCCTGGCACCTGGTACCACTAACCAACTACATTACAAGGAATTACATGAAAGAGCCACTAAAATAAACCTTGCCACACATTGGAGTTAAAGCACAATTGCAACAATTGTAAAAATTTGCTAGGTCCCAATCAGGGGCGTAGCTACAGGCTCATGGGCCCTGGTGCAAGAGTTCAGCTTGGGCCCCCCTTCCCTCAGTGCTTTGTGTTCTTCTTATGCGGCACAAGGTTCTTTGGGCCCCCTGAGGCTCCTGGGCCCGGTAGCAACTGCTACCTCTGCACCCCCTATAGCTACCCCCCTGGTCCCAATCCCTGCTCTTCATGCTGCATCATATCACTCTGCATGCACGATCCAGCTCTAGGCCTCTAGGGTCAAAGCATGCTAAATGCCTCTGACTCCAGCTAATGCCAATGAGCCCCAGGCTTTCCACCCCAGAGTACCCCCAACTGGTAACACCCAGATGGACCTTCATTGCAGACTGATAGCAATTTATTTGTAACGTTTAGCAGGAATAATAAAGGAATGGCACACCACAATCATAAGAATAGATGCTGCAGAATTGTTATTACATGGGGAATTCAACTTGTTACTAAACCAGACATCTCAGGAGAGGTAACAGGAACCCTTTCAAGACCTGAACAATTTTCATTTTTTCGCTTTTGCTTTTTCCTTCCTGCTTTTCAAGGGCCATAACTTTTTAACTTTTCCTTTCACATATCCAAATGAGGGATTATTGTTTGCAGGACAAGTTGGACTTTCTAATGGTACCATTTAATATTTCATACAATGTACTGGGAAGATGAAAGAAATTCTAAATGGAGTGGAATTGGAAAAAAAAAATACAACTCCGCCATATTATTAATGGTTTTGTATTTACAGCATTCATTGGGTGGTAAAAATGACACATTATCTTTCTTCAGTGGGTGAGTATGATTACGGCGATGTCGAATTTATGTTGTTTTTATTAGGTTTCAATGCTTTAAAAAAATTAAAATTAAAAACTGACAAAATGATTTGAACTGCCATATTCTGACAACCATAACTTTTTTTTTTTACATTTCTGTCTAGGGAGCTGTGTAAGGGATCTTTTTTTGCAAGATGAGCTGTTCTTTACATACTGAAAACCATTTTGGGGTGCGTATGGCTTTTTGATCACTTTTTCTTCAAATTTTTTTGAGAAGCGAAGCAACAAAAAATGGCAACTTGGGCATATTTACTTTTTTCTCCTTTACGCCGTTCATCATACAGGATAAATACTTTTTTGCACATGACGATACCAATTATACATTTTCAATTTTTGTGGTATTTTTAATGTTTTTTAAAACTTCCCCCCTCCCCCTTTTCTAATTTTATTTTTAACCCCCTTTAGGGGTAATGTGATCATTAGATCGCTTATACCATAGACTGCAATAACTTACCAATGCAGTCTATAGTAAAATCACTGTGCTACTGTTGAAATCTGCCACAGCCTGGGCTCAATAGGAAATTTGCTATGGCAGGCCTGAGAACCTTTACAAGGCTCCTGGCTGCCATAGCAAACGAACAACTCCCGCAATCTCGGCTTGGGGGAGTCATTCGGTCACCTGGAACAATCTGTTCCCGAATTTAACCATGGCATCTTAGGGGTTAAGTGTCTGTGATTGGAGTTATCGCCTATTACGGACACTGCTGGCAGATGTCTGCTGTATTCAGGAGTGCACCTAGCCTTTCTGCTGCATGAGGTGAAAACTGAAATGGAGCCCCCCCTCTTTCCCAATGAACATTTCTTAACCTAACCCCTTCCCTTCAGTCCATGGCTCTTCGGCTGCCCCCCTCTTGCCCCTGCCTGGTGCTGCCTGAGGCGATCGCCTCACCAGCCCTCATTGGTGGTGCACCCCTGACTGTATTGCTGCCTATAGAGCCTGCCCATATTTAAAACCCAACTTTCCACTATATATATGTGGTGGATGGCACAAAGGGTTTAATCTAGGGGTAGCAGCAATTCCTCGATATGAATTTATTACTGGAAGCTGTTCCTTTAGGAGAGATTCAGGTTGCAGTACAGGACAGCTATGAAGAATACTAATTCCCCTCCTTCTGCCCGGCCTTCCCTGGCACTGCCAGCACTCTTTATGGCATTTGTGCTCTCTGAATGCAGAATACACAGAGACTCCGAATAAGTGCACGCATTGATCTGAAGATAACTTATTCTACCTTGCTTCCAAGCACCATCAGCTGCCAGTTTAAGAATAGTTTCTTCCCTGGGTAACAGAAGTAATTCTTTGAGTTCAGGATATGAGCCTGGAAAGCTCTTGGTACATAAGTCAAACTTCTTGATAGAGCCGCATTCACCCAAGGGAGGTCAGAAGAGTCAGGTTTACCATTTAGTAAAGCATCATCTTCCTTGGCTTTTGGTGAAGGTATGGTATAGCACACATGGCACCTTCACGTTTCATGCACACTTGGAACGCAAAGTGAACCGACCCTTCGAAAGAACTAGACTGAAAATTTGCAGCAAAACCTACAATAATCGGCAGTAGATTTTACACGCAAAGGAATGGTATGCTGCAGATTTTGAAATTTATGCAGTATTTGCTGTCTGTGTTTTTTTTAAAAAATTTTTCTGTAAAATCCCATTCACATGCACTGTAGCACAAATATGCTGTGTGTAAAGTAAATGCATCCTTAAAGGGGCTGTCCATCTTCAAATGTCTGGGGAGGCATACTTACCTGCTCCCCACTTCTCGGGTACGGCTCCCTGGGTCCACCGCTGCCTCCACTGCACTTCGGTCCCCACAAATTATCTTATGGCATGGTCATGTACGACGCTGCAGCCAATGACAAGCCTCAGAAGTGATATGTCCCCAAGAGATCAGGCATTGACTGCAGTGGCGCACGTGACCCCGTCCATGCCTGAAGTTTACATGGGGGGGACCAAATTGCAACGAGGACGGGGTGGACCATAGTTGCCAACTGACCCAAATTTGCCGGGACTGACCCTGATTTTCAGAGTCAGTCCCGGTAAATTTTCACGGTCCAGGGCAGAAAATAGACAGGGCTATCACAAATCCCGCCCATAAGTGTGTGCTTCCAGTCAGGTTTGGGGCAATCCCGGGGCAAGGATTAATGCCCAGAAACTGAAATGTTGATGAGTATGCTGGACCCAGAGAGCCAGAACCAAGTGTTAGGGAGTTGGTAAGTATTTTTTGCTCAACAGGTCCCACTTGGTCGGGTACAGTTTTTAAAAAAAAAAAATATAATGTTGGACAGCCCCTTTAATCTTATACTGCAGAGTGATCTGTAGGACTCCTGACACAGAGGCCTGGTTCTGACTGTTTAGGCCATGCTCACATTTAGCAGATTTTCCAGGGACGGACACAGACAGCAGAGGGCCCCTGTGAAAAACATTTGCCTGGCCCCCCCCTCTACCGGGGGCCAAATTCTCAACCTAGCATATTCCATCCTAACATTACATATAGCAATACCAAACATACAGGGTAAGGCTACTTTCCCACCTTCAGCACTAGGCTCCGGCCACCAGATCCTGCAGAGAATGCATGGAATTGGCCGGACACAAAGTCAGGCAAGCAGCGGTTTGTGTCCTGCTGATTATCAGCATTTTTGCCAGACTGAGACCGGATCTCTGCCGGACCCCATTGTAGTTAATGGGGCCGGTGGGCATTCTGCATCCAGCAGTGCCGGAGCAAGTGAATTTCAGCAGGCTGTTCTCTGCTGGACCAGACTGCCAGAATCACTAGCTCAGATGGGAACGTAGCCTAATACAGCGCCACATACCTCGTACATCCAGTGACGTCTCCTTTGATGTAGAAGATGTATATATAGTCTCGGCAGAGTTTGACAGACAGACAGACAGACATCCTAGTTTTCCATCATCCACCAACCTTCTGAACACCATCCTGTCACCCCCAATACTGTGCCGCTGTGCTCCCTATACTAGTTACACACAGATAAATCCTTTTCAATAATTACTGCCACACAGTGTCCTAAAAAATAATTGTGCCCAGGAATCAGTGTCCCTGACACTAACAGTGTAAACATAATGTTCCCCAAAAATAATTGTATATAAAATGCCCCTATATAATTACCCCAATAGTGCTCCTCTCCCTTCTCCATAGTGCCCCCCCATGTGTGCCAGTATATAAGATAGGGTCCCTAGTAGATGCCCCCATAGTGCTCCCCCCTTCTCCATAGTGCCGCCCATGTCTGCCAGCATATAAGATAGGGCCCCAGAAGATGCCCCCCTAGTGCTCCTCCCCCTCTCCAAAGTGCCCCCCATGTGTGCCAGTATACTAGATAGGGCCCCCATAGTGTTCCTCCCCCTCCATAGTGCCCCCCATGTGTGCCAATAAATAAGATAGGGCCCCCCATAGTGCACCTCCCCCTCCATAGTGCCCCCATGTGTGCAAGTACATAACATAGTGCCCCCCATGTCTGCCAGTATTTAAAATATGCCCCCATAATGCTCCTCCTCCTCTATGGAGCCCCCCATGTCTGCCAGCATTTAAAATAGGCCCCTCATAGTGCTCATCCTCCTTAATACTGCCCCCCATGTCTGCCAGTATTTATAATATGCCCCCATAGTGCTCCTCCCCTATAGTGCCCCCCATGTCTGCCAGTATTTCAAATATACCCCCACAGTGCTCCTCCTCCTCTATAGTGCAGGGCCCCCAGCAGATGTCCCCATGAGTGGCAAATAGGGCCCCTAGTAAAGCGTAAATAAAAAAAATAAACTTACATACTTGCCTCTTTTAGTGATGCGATGCAGGTCTCTTCCGGCCTGTGTCCCGTGCTGTACGGCACTAGGCCTGCAGCCTATCAGAGGAACGGGCAGGGGAGACGCCTCTGCCCTGCAGCATCCATCTGTATCACTGTCCTAAGGACGGCGATACAGATGAATATAGAGAGATAAGCACTTCCACAATAGAAGCGCTCATCTCTCCCTGCCCTGCCACCGAACCTCCCATGGGCCCCCCTCCTGCCCCTGAGATTTTCGATACAGATTTGTGTACACAAAAATACACAATAATGTGTAATAACTGCATATAAATCCACACTATTTATGTTGTTTTTGTGTGTTTTTTGGGGAGTTGTGCTTTCTTAACAACCACAGTGCCAGTGGTAGATGATAACTGAGCTATTTGCAGATATACAGTACTTCCATTTTATTAACCCATTATTTTACCCTAGACCACCAGGAAATATAAACTCCGTAGACTAGTGGCATTAACCATCCACTAACAGGATGCTTTAGGCCATATGAAATCATCTTTTTATTATTTTCTGTTGCCCTATTGTCCAACGCATTGTAGTCCAAAAAAATACAATATGTACATATATAATGGGGTATAAACATGGTGGCAGCAAGGAAGCAGGGGAGGTGACTGCTTTGGTCAAGGGCGGACTGGGAACTTAAAGTGGCCCTGGAAAAAATACTAAAAGTGGCCCCATTTTGTAGTCAGGTCCAAATTGATGGAAGGCAGGGCCAGTAATATCTTATTGTGGCACATTATAACACCCCAACAGAGCAAAATACCACAGTCCATCACAAAATACTGCCAGCAGGACAAAATACATCCCCAAAAACTTGCTGGCAATTAGGAGGGCCCAGATGGCCCCCTGGGCATCGGCCCACTGGGAAATTTCCCTGTAAGGTCTATGGCCAATCCACCCCTGGCTTTGGTGCCCACCCAGGAGGATCACTAAAAGGGTTTATTGTGAGGGCCCCCTCAACAGTATTATACAATTACATTATATACAGAGACACAATGGGAAACAGACGGAGCAGCTACCAGGCTTGATCTGAGAGAGTGATCTTGAATAGCCACAGGAGTGGGGGTTGCGAAGAAGTTTAAACATTTTCTGTGGGGCCCAGTAATTTCTAGTTACGCCATTGGGGCACTGTACACCCAGGTCAGAAGACTAAACTAACAATCAGTTCACTGGTTCTCAGGCCCCAGCATTCCTATATTTCCAGTATACATAGCAATGAGATAACGGATTGATTGATGTGACAAGCCAGGCCTTCGTCAGCGGGTTGGAATCCTATATGGAATGTGTGGTGGTATGTACAGCATGTATAGAGGGAAGCTTAGCACCGACTTGTACTCTCTGTCATCAGTATATGGGAAGAGTAGGAATTGTCCATAATTTACAGACATTTCCTGACAGAGCTCAGCAGCCGCAGCGAGAAATGATGATAGCCAGATGACTGGACTTTGCAGGTCTCTGGTGACCATTCACCGGCCAACTTGTATCTCAGCTTCTTACATGGAAATCAGTGGACTTGTTATACAAAGCCATAATTCTTTCATATGACAACCATCTGTGCAGTTGTATCTCCAACATCAGATCGATGCAGTAAAATAAAAGGCGAAGACCGGCTGGAGGGGCCTTCTCAAGCTTCTGGACCCCAATCCAAAATCTGCAATGGGGCCGCCACCTACCAAGTGCCATTTATAATACTTACATAGTTAATACGGTTGAAAAAAGACATAAGTCTATTGAGTTCAACCAAGGAATGGGTGGGGACGTGGTCCCAGAGGAAGTGAGACTCAGATTACTGGTATCCTCTTATGTACGAGATGGGCCCTTAGGCTTCCACATGGACCAGGCTGGGTGCCACTGCTAACCCCGAACCATCTTTAGCTATGGTACTGCTCTGACATGTAGACATTGGGTGCATGTACTCAGACCGCAGTCCCAAAAAGGGGCCAATGCATTTTGTAGTCACCTTAACCATGTATGAACCCTAACCTCTTCAATACTACCCAGACATTTCAGAGAAAGTCTCCAATATTATATTCTAGATGAAGGAGGCTTTGAGACCCCATTAAACAGAATTTGCTCTGGCCATAGAAGAAATTTGGAGGTTGTCCCATACTTAGATATTGATAGGCCAATAATATCAGATCGGTGGGGATCTGACGCCCGGCACTACCACTGTTCAGCTGAGGATAGGCCATCAATATCTAAGTACCAGAAAACCCCTTTATGTCTGAAATCAGGGGTTGAATGAGCCTCTTGGGGCTCACAACTTGACTTTGTTCCGGTGTTGTTACAGATTTGTTCACAAAAAAGGCAAAAACACACCTTTTTAAAGCAAGTAAACCCAACAAAACCAATGCATACACCCCAATATGAACACAGATTTAAGTTTATTATGACTTAATAAGGGGGTAGATAGTGTAGATAGAGTGTGGGTCATAGTCGGGGAGAGTGGGGGGTTAGTGGGGGTTGGGATTAGTGAGGAATGTAGGGAGAATATTGGGCAAAACATCAACCAAAGTAACCCAAAAACCCCGGATATTCACTTCACAGGTAATAGTAATTTTAAAAGGGGGGTAAAAAATATACATAGACCTCTTAAGTGTATGTACACTAATGCCAGAAGCCTGACTAATAAAATTGGTGAACTGGAATTTGTGATGTGTGAGGAGGACTATGACATAGTGGGAATAACTGAGACATGGCTGGATGATACCTATGACTGGGCAGTTCACGTACAGGGTTACAGTCTTTTTAGAAAGGATCGCCAAAACCGGAGAGGGGGAGGGGTCTGCCTTTATGTAAAGTCCTGTCTAAAGCCCACACTGCGGGAAGATATAAGTGAGGGACATGAAGATGTGGAGTCACTGTGGGTAGAAATAAATGGAGCCAAAAACAATAATAAAATACTAATAGGAGTTTATTATAAACCCCCCTAGTATACCAGAGCCCATAGAAAATCTACTTCTAAACGAAATAGACGAGGTGGCAAATCATAATGAGGTCGTTATTATGGGGGATTTCAACTACCCAGATATAGACTGGGAAACTGAAACCTGTACATCTCATAAAGGAAACAGGTTCTTGGAAATAACCAAAGACAATTACCTTTCCCTGGTTCAGGACCCGACTAGAGGGACGGCCATACTGGACTTAGTATTAACCAATAGACCAGACAGAACAACAGATGTGCAGGTCGGGGGACTCCTGGGAAATAGTGACCACCATAATATAATAACCTTCCAATTGTCATTCAAAAGAGCGTTTCTTCAGGGAGGAACAAAAATACCTAACTTCAAAAAAGCTAAATTTAGCCAACTAAGAGAGGCCATAGGCCTAACTAACTGGGACAAAGTCCTCAAAAATAAAAATACAGTCACAAAATGGGATATTTGTAAAAGCATCCTAATATCTAATTGTGAGAGGTACATACCATATAAGAATAAAATAATAAGAAACAAGAAAAAACCAATGTGGATAAATAGAACTGTAAAGAAAGCAATAAATGACAAACAGAAAGCATTTAAATCACTAAAACAGGAGGGGAGCGAGGAAGCATTGAAAAACTACAAGGAAAAAAATAGAATATGTAAAAGACAAATAAAAGCAGCCAAACTAGAGACCGAGAGATTAATCGCCAAAGAAAGTAAAACTAACCCTAAAATGTTCTTTAATTATATAAATGGTAAAAAGTATAAACCTGAAGGTGTCGGCCCCTTACAGAGTAATGAGGGGGGAGTTGCAGAGAGCGATGAGGAGAAAGCAAAGCTACTAAATATCTTTTTCTCCACTGTATTCACTGAGGAAAATAAACTGTCAGATGAAATGCAGAATATAAAAGTAAATTCCCCATTAAAAGTGCCCTGTCTGACCCAGGAAGAAGTAGAGCTGCGTCTTAAAAAGATTAAAATAGACAAATCGCCAGGACCGGATGGCATACACCCCCGTATCCTAAGAGAATTAAGTAATGTCATCGCCAGACCCTTATTTCTGATATTTAAGGACTCTATACTGACAGGGAGTGTTCCACAGGATTGGCGCATAGCAAATGTGGTGCCAATATTC
This sequence comes from Rhinella marina, assembly GCA_900303285.1. Taxonomy (NCBI): domain Eukaryota; kingdom Metazoa; phylum Chordata; class Amphibia; order Anura; family Bufonidae; genus Rhinella; species Rhinella marina. The sequence continues at coordinate 119,881 of ONZH01018717.1, read as the reverse complement.
AAAAAGGGTCCAAAAACATAGCCCGGGAACTATAGGCCGGTAAGTTTTACATCTGTCGTGGGTAAACTGTTTGAGGGTTTTCTAAGAGATGCTCTCTTGGAGTACCTCAATGAAAATAAGCAAATTACTCCATATCAGCATGGCTTCATGAGGGATCGGTCATGTCAAACCAATTTAATCAGTTTCTATGAGGAGGTAAGTTCTAGACTAGACCGCAGCGAATCAATGGATGTCGTATATCTGTACTTCTCCAAAGCATTTGACACTGTACCACATAAAAGGTTAGTATATAAGATGAGAATGCTTGGCCTGGGAGAAAATGTCTGTATGTGGGTAAGTAACTGGCTCAGTGATAGAAAACAGAGGGTGGTTATTAATGGTACATACTCAGATTGGGTTACTGTAACTAGTGGGGTACCACAGGGGTCAGTATTGGGCCCTTTTCTCTTCAATATATTTATTCATGATCTTGTAGAAGGCTTGCACAGTAAAATATCAGTTTTTGCAGATGACACTAAACTGTGTAAAGTAATTAACACAGAAGAGGACAGTACACTGCTACAGATGGATCTGGATAGACTGGAGGCTTGGGCAGAGAAGTGGCAGATGAGGTTTAACACTGACAAATGTAAAGTTATGCATATGGGAAGGAATAATGCAAGTCACCAGTACATACTAAATGGTAAAATATTGGGTAACTCTGACATAGAAAAGGACCTAGGAATTTTAGTGAACAGAAATCTAAGCTGCAGAAACCAGTGTCAGACAGCTGCTGCCAAGGCCAATAAGATAATGGTCTGCATCAAAAGAGGCATAGATGCCCGTGATGAGAACATAGTCCTGCCACTTTACAAATCACTAGTCAGACCACACATGGAGTACTGTGTACAGTTCTGGGCTCCTGTGAACAAGGCAGACATAGCAGAGCTGGAGAGGGTTCAGAGGAGGGCAACTAAAGTAATAACTGGAATGGGTGGACTACAGTACCCAGAAAGATTATCAAAATTAGGCTTATTCACTTTAGAAAAAAGACGACTGAGGGGAGATCTAATAACTATGTATAAATATATCAGAGGTCAGTACAGAGATCTCTCCCACGATCTATTTATCCCGAGGACTGTGACTGTGACGAGGGGACATCCTCTGCGTCTGGAGGAAAGAAGGTTTGTACACAAACATAGAAGAGGATTCTTTATGGTAAGAGCAGTGAGACTATGGAACTCTCTGCCTGAGGAGGTGGTGATGGTAAGTTCACTAAAAGAGTTCAAGAGGGGCCTGGATGTATTTTTGGAGGGTAATAATATTACAGGTTATAGTTACTAGAGAGGGGTCGTTGATCCAGGGAGTAATTCTGATTGCCTGATAGGAGTCGGGAAGGAATTTTTTTTCCTAAAGTGGGGAAAACTAGCTTCTACCTCACAGGGTTTTTTTTGCCTTCCTCTGGATCAACTTGTAGGAAAACAGGCCGAACTGGATGGACAGATGTCTTTTTTCGGCCTTATAAACTATGTTACTATGTTACTTTTATCATTTTTCTCTTAACATTTCCACCAGTGATTCTCACTAACACTGATCCTAGGTCAAAAGTTGAGCTTACATGGGTCAATTTTAAAGCATCTATTCCTATGGCTCTATGTTGTGTAGCAGTTTGCAATAGAGGTCCAGATGGCTGTGACTAGTTAGGGATGTGTACATTCACAGCCTGACACCGGCAACACTGATTGGCTAGTGTCAGGCTGTGTAGGAACAGCGTCTCCCCCAACTGGTAACACTCATCTGGACCTGCATTGTAAACTGCTAGTAATTTATAACTTCTTTTAGGAATAATAAAGGATTGGCACAACATAAGAATAGATGTTCCAAAATACATATATTTTTTTTAATGGGGGATGTAAGTAGTTACTAAAAGAGACATGTCAGGAGAGGTCCTTTTTAACCCACCAAAACTATGAAGACATAGACATTGGCAGAAGCTAAAGGTTGTTTTCTTATTAATGGTTATATGGTTATGCATCTACTGCACAGCTTTTAACAATAAAAACTCTTTTAGTTGTAGTTAACATGAAAACCATGTCAATCTGCATGGCGCGGTTTCAACCACATCATAGGCGCACATTAGCTACAATGTGTAAACCCGTTTCAGGTAAAAAAAAATAACTGAAGACTCGGAGGATGTGAGAGTGGGGAGGAGGGGGTTTGACACTGCAGTCCTTCTTCCTCTGCTTCAGGTTGAGATCTGTGCTGTGAGAGGGGAAGAGGGAGCAGTAGAGGGCCATCTAACTAGTCAGAGGACAACCGTCCAGTTCCATATAAAGAAAAGCCTGCCCCCTCAGTAGTTATAAAGAGAAAATGAACATTTACAGAAATCAGACAAAAAAATACTCTGAATGGACAAGTTAGCCTAATTTCAGGCTGTACCAAATATAATATCCAGCTGTCTAAGCAAAAATGACAATTTATCTAGTTAAAACTTTTAAAACTTTATAAGAAATATTGATTTTTTTTTTTTACAGTTAAAAGCACTCAGTCAGGAGAATATCAGCTTCATTTTTTAATTTTCTGTCCAGATTTAGATTGAGGCCAGTGCCAAGATACTCCTATTCTTCCTCTGGCAACAGACGCATTTATCATAATAATTACATGTAAGTGCTGTTATGTTTCTCATTTTCAGCAAATTATCACAGTTTGTTGCTCAGATTGGCAGCGGTACAATCTTCATCGTTTTCTGATTTGAATAAACTACTGATGATGAAACGTTTCTCAGTTTTCTATGTCCTTATCGAGAAGAGGTCACACGTGGCCAAATGAAAAAAAAAAAAAAGGAAATCAAGAAAATCATCTTTATTCAGAAATCTACAGGGGATTGCTGGAGAGTGCTATCCCCATAAACTATCATCGTAGACTGTAGAAATGACAGTCTGAATACAGCTACAGATACAGACTACAGTGTAGTCAATGGCACCCATAAAGATCATGTAGCTGAGGTGGCCCAAAGGTCAAGAGCCAAATGGTAATGCCGCTTGGAGATCATGGCTCTTGGCTTTAGCGATGAATCCTGGTGAGAAGCCGCAGCTCCAGCAAAAGGCCAAAGGCTGCATCTGGCTACTAAACAACCGGACCCTTCCTTCTCATGATGACCTCCTGGCGACCACCTTTGGCTCTGTCCCTGACTACTCTACTGGGAAAGTTCATATGTCCTTGTAGGGGGTTAAGTATGAAGAACTGAGAGATTGTCAGCCTCCACAAACTAGCCTAAAAACATTTCTAGCTACAAGAATAAAATAATAATATATTATTTATTTATATAGCGCCACCATATTCCGCAGCGCTTTACAAAATCATAGGGTTCTTGTACAATACAAAAATGACTGGCTAATATACAACTGAAACACTAGGAGTGAGGGCCCTGCTCGCAAGAGCTTACAATCTATGAGGAATAGGGGGTGACACATAAGGTAGTTGATTGTGATAAGTAGGATTCGAGCCCTAATTGTAGTGAAAGGTGTGGTGCCGGCCGATCTGCTTCGGATTTGGGACTATTAGAGGATCGAGTTCAGGTCAGAGGAGTTGGTGGGGGAGCGTTTTAGTTGGGGAAAGGTCATTTTAGGAAGCTTGATAAGCCTGCCTGAAAAGATGTGTTTTTAGGGCACATTTGAAGGTAGGGAAGTTGTGAATTGACCTAATATTCCAGGGCAGAGTATTCCAGAGAGTAGGTGCAGCTCGAGAAAAGTCTTGAAGACGGGAGTGAGAGGTACAAATTATGGAGGATATTAATCTTTGGTCACTAACAGAACGGAGAGCACGAGTAGGGTGGTAGACGGAGATGAGGGAAGAGATGTATGGAGGTGCAGCACTGTGGAGAGCTTTGTGGGTGAGGCTGAGAAGTTTGAACGGTATTCTGTGGTGGATGGGCAACCAGTGAAGTGACTGGCATAGAATAGTAGCATCACTGTAACGGGAGGACAGATAGATGAGCCTGGCTGCAGCATTTAGGACAGACTGAAGGGGGGAGAGTTTAGAGAGAGGGAGACCGATTAGTAATGCTTTGCAGTAGTCAAGACGAGAGTGAATCAAGGCAACAACAAGAGTTTTTGCCGTTTCCACCGTAAGAAAAGGGTGAATTCTGGCAATGTTCTTGAGGTGCAGACGACAAGAGCGTGTAAGTGATTGAATATGGGGAACAAAGGAAAGATCAGAGTCAAATGTGGCCCCGAGACAGCGGGCACGTTGCACCGGAGTTATGATAGTACCACCGAGATTGAAATATCAAGATTAGGTGGGTTAGTAGATGGGGGAAAGACAAGAAGTTCAGTTTTGGAGAGGTTTAGTTTTAGATACAAAGAGGACATGATGTTAGAGACAGCTGCCAGACAATTACTGGTGTTTTGGAGTAAAGCAGGGGTGATTTCGGGGGATGAAGTGTATAGTTGGGTGTCATCAGCATAGAGATGGTACTGAAAGCCGAATCTACTGATAGTCTGTCCAATGGGGGCTGTATAGAGGGAGAAGAGTAGAGGACCTAGTACTGAGCCCTGAGGAACGCCAACATCAAGAGGGAGAGTAGAAGAAGAAGAGCCAGCGAAGGATACACTAAAGGAGCAGCCAGAGAGATAGGAAGAGAACCAAGAGAGAGCAGTGTCTTTAAGGCCAATCGAGTGGAGCATGGTGAGGAGGAGTTTATGGTCTACTGTGTCAAATGCTGCAGAGAGATCCAAAAGAATCAGTAGAGAATAATCCCCATTTCTTTTTGCTGTTAGGAGATCGTTAGACACTTTAGTAAGGGCAGTTTCTGTAGAGTGAAGAGGGCGAAAGGCAGACTGTAAGGGGTCAAGAAGAGAGTTTGCAGAGAGATAGCTTATTAAGCGAGAGTAGACAAGACGTTCAAGGAGTTTAGAGATGAAAGGGAGGTTAGAAACCGGTCGGTAGTTGGCAGCACAGGTCGGGTCAAGAGATGTTTTTTTTTAGTAGTGGGTTATAACAGTGTGTTTGAAAGAGGAGGGAGAAATACCAGAAGAGAGAGAGAGGTTAAAAATTGTAGTTAGGTGAGTGATGACAGCCGGGGAGAGGGACTGGAGGAGGTGTGATGGAATAGGATCGCTGCTACAGGTCGTGGGCCTAGAAGAAGAGAGAAGCCTGGAGACTTCTTTCTCTGTTATAGGGTCAAAAGAGGAGAGAGAGCAGGTGGAGGAATAAGAGGGAGGAGGATTGAGATTTGGGGGACTGGGAGATTATTTCCTGCCGGATGCTGGCAATCTTTTCTCTGAAGTAGGTGGCCATGCCATCAGCGCAGAGGTCAGTTACTGGTTCTGGAATTTTGTGGCTTAGAAGGGAATGAAAAGTGTCAAAGAGTTGTTTTGGATTATTTGAGAGTGAGGAGATGAGAGAGGTGAAGTACCTTTGTTTTGCAATGTTGAGAGCCAAATTGTATGTTTTGAGCATAAATTTATAATGGAGGAAGTCTGCTGATATTTGTGATTTTCTCCATAAGCGTTCTGCACATCTGGAGCAGCGCTGGAGAAAACGCGTTTCAGATGTATGCCAGGGTTGCCGTGTTCTGCGTCGGGAGGGTCGGATTGATATTGGAGCAACTTCATCAAGGGTGGTTTTGAGGGTCTGGTTGTAGTGATTGGCAGCCAAGTCTGGACAGGAAAGGGAAGAGATTGGGATAAGGGCTAATTGCAGGGTGTTAATAAGCTGCTGGCAGTTAATGGTGTGTAGGTTTCTGTAAGTGTGAAAAGTAGGACTGTCATGAGAAGAGTGAGAGGTCTTAATAGTAAAGGAAAGAAGATTGTGGTCAGAAAGTGGGAAGGGTGAGTTACTAAAGTAATCCACATATCTGGTGAGAAAAAAAACATCACCATGATTGGACAAGTCCATCCTTTCAAAGGATTGGATGTGGTGTGTGGTGGAGTAAGGCATGAACAAGCAACCTCAGGGTGACTCAATAAAATTTTTTCTATGGGCCCCCTTTGCCAGTTTAATTTTAGCTAAGGGGCTCAACTTGCTCTATATCCTGCGGACAATAATTGTTACCGTCTAAATGAAATACTCTTCTGAAAACAGAAGACATTTCAGAAGAAATCAAGATGGTCACTGAACTCTGGGGGAAGAAAGAGCTGGCACAGAAGACATATTTCTGACAGACATCCATAGTGGTGTCTCTTAATCTGGCCGTAGATTTTGCTGTTATATGATAAATGTTTGGGAGCAACATAGTGTATTATGGGAAATATTGTATATTACCCCACATGCATGAGCAGAGATCGGCTACAAAGAGACTCTTTTTCCCTGGAGGACCCAGCATGTTCATGCATTGCACAGACAGACCACTGCTTTTGGCAGAATCTGTGCAATCCTTCATTTGTCCACTGGTGGCACTGTAGGGTTATTAAACATTTGCTGTCTGGTTCCATTACAGATTACAGCTGATCACTAGGTGCCCTGTAGTGGGACACCTAATCAGCAGCTCATTGCTAGGGGCCCAGATACACCTGAAGATACCCTTGTTCAATGTAACGTAGCCGTAGTAGTATAATGTTTCCTCCTGATCAGGTTCTGAATATCCAATACGTGTATACGTGCGGTAGCTGATATGTCCATTGGCATTAGTACTGTATGTCAGGTTCTTCTGGATTGGTTGTCATATAACCTCAACACATTTCTTTGTACCAAAGCTAGAACCAGCCCTGTACCTCACAACGATCCAGAGATCCTTACTTTCATTACTCTGCTAGATTTATATGGGCGTGTTCTTTCTGCTGCTCTCTCTTTATAACTGTGACAGCTTCTAACAAAAGATAGGGCTGGTGGCAGTTGAAGAATAGAACTGAGCATGTGCGACCACCTATGTGAGGTGGAGAGAGAGATAAGGGAAAGAACAAAAAGCAGGTGACACGATATGGATACATTTTATTGAATAACTCAGCATCTAGGCTAAATTTTTTATTACATGCAATTAAAAAATATTCTGTTTTAAAAGTTGTAGAATATTTTTTGTGTGACAACCCCTTTTACTGGGGGCTAAACTATTAGCTGTGCATTTCCTGCAGCAGTATATGCTATGCATTGGGGTAGTAGCAAAAATCACTGATGTTTGCAAACAATATGCAAAACATACAAGGGTAAAATAATAAAAGAAAAACAGAAGAGATGTCTTTTCTAATTATATTCATGGCTTTGAGCTCCGCAATTAATCCTGATGTCTGAACAGAGAACCAGCTGAGCACGGATGTCACATATCATGTGCAGGCCATACATCAGCGGGATCCAGGCTTTAATGAGAGGGGTCACCCACAGCTTAGTAATATATAGACAGAGTATGTTTCCAGTATGTCTGACAGCTTTAACATATCGTACAGTGCGTACATCATCAGAATATTGATCGAGTGGAGTATTGCAAGTCATTTCATCAAAAGATTTGAATGTTTACATCAGCTACTCAATCTCCATCATCTACTCCGACATCTACTCATATTACAGTGAAAAATAATATAGGAGTGGAAGGTACACTAAAAAAAACACTAAAATATACAATATAGGCCATTGATAAACAATGGGGTACAGGAAGGGGTCATGGACATTACCACCTATGGATATATGGTTGGCAGCGGTTCTTAAAGAGGCTCTGTCACCACTTTCTAACCTATGTAATTAGATACATAGGCATATAGGTCTATTATTCCTCTCCCCAGACATACCTGTATATAACAGAATCCATCAGCCATTAGCCCGGAAAAGTAACTTTTAAAAACATGCAAATGAGTCTTCGTAGCACCGGGAGGCGTGCTCTTTTCGTCCGAGCGCCGCATCTGCGACGCCCTCCCCGCTCCTAAGCACGCCCTGTATCCTGTAAACCCGCCCCCCTCCTTCATGATGGACAGTGCTAGACTCTAAGGTCTAGAGCTGGAATCCTGCGCACTCATCCCGGGTACGGCGCACTCATCCCGGGTACGGCGCATGCGCACTACATCGAAAGCGCTTGCAGTGTTCGGCGCTGCTAGGGTAGTGCGCACGCGCCGGACCCGGGATGAGTGCGCAGGCGCGGGATTCCAGTGCTAGACCGGAGAGTCTAGCGCTGTCCATCATGAAGGAGGGGGGCGGGTTTACAGGATACAGGGCGTGCTTAGGAGCGGGGAGGGCGTCGCAGATGCGGCGCTCGGACGAAAAGAGCACACCTCCCGGTGCTCCGAAGACTCATTTGCATGTTTTTAAAAGTTACTTTTCCGGGCTAATGGCTGATGGATTCTGTTATATACAGGTATGTCTGGGGAGAGGAATAAAAGACCTATATGCCTATGTATCTAATTACATAGGTTAGAAAGTGGTGACAGAGCCTCTTTAAATGCGTTATCCAACCCCAAAAATGCCCTGACCCCTCACACAGATTGCACTTACCTGGCTCCACATCATCTGCGTCACTTCTGCTGCCCGCACAGCTGCCGCTGCTTCTCCTTGCCACGCAGATCAAAACAGCCGGGGATGGAGGAGAGCAGCCAATAGTAGGCTGCTACGGAAACAAGCCTCCCTAGTATCGAGGGCGACGCTAGGGAGGCTCATTCCTGTCGTGGCCTGCTACTGGCTGCTGCCACGCGGCCATGCAGGGATCAGGAGCGACGCGGGTGCCGGGGAGTGGGGTAAGTATAATCAAGATAAGGTGCCCAGGCAATGGGAAGGGGGGTTGGGGTGTGATGGGGTGATTTTTGTAGTTGGATAACCCCTTTACTGCTAATCACATGAGAAACATCCATCATATTTATTCCACCAACCAAGTTCCTAAGCCAAGATGGGGCTACTTATTCAGGCCCAATATAATCACCATCAAACACTAGTGCCAACACTGCTATTATTATAAGCAGAGACATCATCACAAGAATCATTTCGGCGAAAAAAAAGCAGAGAAGTGGTCACAATATAACAAGATTGTGTCCAGACAGTATCTTTGGTGGAAAAGATAATAATAGATGCTACATTCTCTTCAAATCCATCTTCCTGTTGTAACCGGCAGTGTGTGTGGACCCACTGTGCCAACTAACCAGTTTGACTTTGGGCTAAACCTAAGGGCGTTGTCCTGGTGGTTCCCTGGTATTCACCCTTTAACCCCTGTACAGGGATCTAGACTTTGCCACAGGGAACTATTTAAACTGATACTTCTTGGAGTAGCCCTGGTGTAGTTAGCAGCTGACCTTTGGGAGTCAGAGACACCAGTGTGAAGCACCAAGGACTCAGCTAAAAAGTGTAGTCTGAACACAGTCCAAAGTCAGGGAAGGCTGAGTACTTGCATATTCCAAAGAGCAATTCCAAGGTCGGGGCATGCAGAGTTTGTGCATAATCCAGGTCACAGCCGCAAGGTTGAGGCAGGTGGCAAGGAGCAGAACCAGTACACAAGTATTCAGACAACAGATCACCTTCACTGGTTACTAGACAACCTCAAAGCTCAGGCAAGGAGGTGGATCCACTGCTCCTTAAAGGGGTTCTGCAGTTCTGTAAAACTGATGATCTATCCCAGGATAGATCATCAGCATCTGATCGATGGCAGTCCGACACCCAGGACCCCCGCCGATCAGCTGTTTGAGAAGGCAGCGGTGTTGCAGGAGCGCCGCGGCCTTCTCTGTGTTTTCCTCAGGCCCAGTGACGTCACGACTAGTTTCACTGGCCTGGGCGGGGCTAAGCTCTGTTCACTTCAATGGAGCTTAGCCCCGCCTAGGCCAGTGATACTAGTCATGATGTCACTGGGCCTGCGGTAAACACAGAGAAGGCCGCGGCGCTTCTGCAGCGCCGCTGCCTTCTTAAACAGCTGATCGGCGGGGGTCCCGGGTGTCGGACCGCCGCCGATCAGATGCTGATGATCTATCCAGGGGATAGATCATCAGTTTTAGAGAACTACAGAACCCCTTTAATCAACAGCTGGGTTGTGGGCACAAGGAGAGGATTAACTCTTGAAGTGCTGAAGGACAGTTCACTGAGCACTAGTCCCAGTTCACGCAGGGAAAGAAGAGCAATGTCTGTGCATGCCCGGGGCAGCAAGACAGCAGCGGGCATGGACCGCCGGCGTAACACCTGCCTTGAAGCAAAAATAAGAAAAAAAAGAATGAATTTCATTATTTTTTAACTGGACTTGTTTAATGTCATCGACTGTGGATCTGCTGCACCTGACAAAGTCATTAAAATAACTCCGAGTGACTGGATGGGGGAAACTCTGAATCCAGATGTAAACAGATCATGTACAGTAAGGCTCCCAATAGTAGCTGTAATGACAACGTATATACAGGTGCGAGCTGGAACACGAACAGAGTATTCTCCAAGCTGCCGAAGAAACTTTTCCTTTGTTTTCTTTTCTTTTGCAAAGTCCCCCCTTCCCTCACAGCCTGAAACGCGTCTGTCTACTTTTACTGCCACCGAACGTGACTTATTTTATTCTCTGAACACCAATCTATGCTTCTTGTTACAAATCATTGCACGGTGTACGGACACCTGAATTTCAGCGCGGACATCAATTAACTCAGGCTGCTCTGTGCTCGGTGTTATTGAACAGGTGCTCGAAAGGTCAGACACGAGATGAAGTCACCATTTAAAGTGCATGTTAATGGAGATGGGAGAGATTTTGTCATGCGCGGTGCAATGTTGGCAGGAAATGGTGGTAACCTGCAGCTGGTTGAGGTTCTTTGTTTGTTTGTTGGATGGATGACAATTTTTCTCTTGCTCCAAGCGTATAGTCTGACTGCAAGCTCCAGGGCTGGAGAGATCAAGATCTTGGCTGCTACTAATAATAAGGGACACTCTGATTCTGGATCGGAACCTCTGCAGGTGTTCTCTCTTTGTAAGCAGCAGGAATTTGACAGGGAACCTACAAGGCTGTAGGGAAACCAAGATACCTCCCAGTGCATGGTTCTATTAGCAGATTGGAGCACCTTGGGAGAGTCTTAGAGCTCATCCTCTTATACAGAACATGTCCACTGCAGTTTTATATGCATCACTGTAAGGGCTCATGCACACAAACGTATTTCCTTTCCGCTTCCGTAGGCAGGCACAGGCTTTTAACTCTTCACAGGGAGACCAGAGCACATGGATATAGAGGATAGTGTACCACAGTGATTTTCAACCAGTGTGCCTCCAGCTGTTGCAAAACTACAACTCCCACCATGCCCTTCTGTAGGCTGATAGCTGTAGGCTGCCTGGGCATGATGGGAGTTGTAGTTTTGCAACAGCTGGAGGCACACTGGTTGAAAAATCACTGGTGTACCAGGTGGCAACTTTACTCAAAGTTGCAAACACAAACCGTGCAGTAGTGGGGTGGTAAGGCTCAGCCAAGTTGACTTTTTCTTTCTACAGCTTTGTGGCTGTACATTCTTACTTCACACTTGTGTATCACTATAGCTTCTGTGTGCAAGCAAGACCACCTTGCCACCGCCCATTCGGTTGTAGACCCGACTCAATATCAATGTTTTGAGGGTACACTTGGGTCACACACACTGAGACTGTGCATCACTCAAATGTCAGGGGCTCTCTTTCAAGTAAGCCATCTTGTCTCCTCCCAGGTGGGTCACGTCATCACAAACTCACGTATCAGAGCAGCGGTACACCCTGTTTCCCTATACCACGTGTTGCTTGTCCACTACCTTCCTCTATCCCAAATATCTACTGCTTTGCCCATCTCAACCTCTCAACCACCAAGCCTGAGTTAAATATATTATTCACCTTTTTCACATCAAAATGCAAGGGCCCAATTTCAACATGGAGTGGAAACGCCTCCACAAACTCTTGTGAACACAGTACACAGATCATATCAAGAGTGGATTGACTACTTAAGTTTCAATGTAGTGGTTCCGGGTCAGAGGAAGACAACAACGCCTCAGTCACTGTTCATAAAAGGAGAGTAAGGAGCTGAAGGTCCAGATCACTCCTACTGTGCCATGTAATTAAAAAGTTATGGAACTAATAAAGGCAAGTAATCTGTCACGAACCAGCAGGTGTGGACCCACTGTGCCTCGCGCCCTACCTCCTCTAAGGGCGTTGTCTAAGTGAAACCCCTCGTTCTTCACAATTACCCCTGATGGTGGCGATAGACTTTCCGAGGGGAAACACCAGGTCGCTACCTCCTGAGGAGGGTCGGGACATGAAGCAGCTGGTCCAGGGGGACCAGGAGATACCTGCGAAGGTACCTGTAGTACAGCGGTGGTCAACAGGCCGGGTCGAATCCAGGAGAGGCAATAAAGGACTGAGGAATAAGGCAGAAGCAGAGTCAGACAGGCAAAGGGTCAGGGCAGGCGGCACAGGTACGTAGTCAGGCAATCCGAGTCGGCAACGAGAAGGTCAATGCAGGCAGGCAGGCAAGGATCAGGCGGGTAGCGGAGTCAAATAACAAGGCACGGGTCAGAACACAGGAACAGGTATAACCAAAATGCAAGATAGGACCTTGACACTGAGGCATCTTGGGAAAGGGCTGAGCAGCATAAATAGGTCCGGGGTTGGTCAAAGAGGACATGTGACCAACCCACATGACCTAGCATGGTCACATGATCAACCAGCTTCAGCCCAGAGGGAGTGACGTAATACAGGGCAGTATGGAAGCTCTGGAGCGGATCATCATGCAACAGCACTACACAGCCAGAGCTCAGGACTACAGCGGTGAATGAAAAGTGCAACCAGCAGCTCACCGCTGGACACGACGCCCAGATATGTAGAAAATAGACAGTACTCGAATTTGCAATTTGAAGATAATATATCTTCAAATTGCAAATTGGAGTGCTGTCTATTTTCTACATATATCTCAAATTGTGACCCTGAGGTGAAGTAGGATCCTGAACACAGACGTGTACCCACGCTTGCCTTGTTCTGGATGAGTGCTATGACCCCACGTGGAAATACGGGACATGACGCCCAGAACGGCAGCGGTAAGCAGGGGTACAGCGGCGCACAGCAGCCGCTGTTACATGATCTACTCCAAAGTCAGCTTCAAATTGAGTTTTCTTCTGCTGGGTCTGATGGGAGCCGTGGCTTGTCCCTTTCATTGTGTCAGACTGTGAGCCTACAGCAGTGTTCTCTCTGGTAGGCCATCCTAGCCCTAAGTAGTTCTACACACAGCTTAATTATAGGGAGGACACCATGGGTTTGTGGGCTGGACCTGTACCACCTTGAAAAACTTGGTAGTTCCACTAGCCATGCTCCATGCCTTGGTTGGTTCTATGACCCTTTGAGAAGGTATTTTTGACCAATCGTTCTACAGTACACTGAGAGGGAAGACCTTTAGCAAAATTTAAAAGACCACCTATTACTTAAAAGGGAAGAGGACCCTTTCAATATTTTTCGGTAGGGCCAAGTACTTCTTCCAGCTAATATTAATATGTATAGTGTATTCATCACTAACTGCATAGACCATCTCAGAAAAATAGGGTTCCCCTAATGCTTGATCTGTGATCCTAACCATATCCAATCGCGATGTGGAGACACATGAAAGTTGCTACCTCTTTTGATCGGTGAGTGGCTAACTCCTAGCCAATCAGCTGAAAGGAGGGGAGCCGTGTCCTCTTCATTGTTTATACAGACACCGCCATCCATACAGTTGTGGCTGTGCCTGGGACTGCAGATCAGTCCTGTCTAAGAAAATTGGACTTAAAGGCTATGTGCACCTTTGGGGGCAATTTTTTATTACTGCATTGTTTTGCACTCATTATGAGGTAAAAATCATTTTTTCAATTGGTCTTTATTAAAAATATGGAATCCTGTTTTCTGTACAGAGTTGAAATGCTCTACTTGCAGCCTGTGGATTTTCTCTCTTTTCCTTCAGTTGGAGATCTGATGGGTTCCTTATATCTGCTTTCTGACATTATAAACGCTCATTATAGCTCAATTATTTTCTTACTGATAGGAATGTGGCTTAAATAAGTGTTTATGACCTCTTAGTGGTTTAGAGATAAGGTTTATTAGATGATCAGCAGAAAGTGAAAGTACCAGTCACACAGATACAAAAACAGTTAACCCTTTGTGACAGAACGGCTAAATATATTTAATAAAGACCAATTGAAAAAAAATATTTTTAGCCCCAAATTAGTAAAATGTCCCCAAAGGTGTACGTGGACTTTAAGCTGTTGTGCCAGACACCACCACAACCGTGTGTATATGACACTCACTTGTACTGTACAGATAAACCATCAAAGTCCTGGAAAGCTTCTTAAATACTTCTCACAGCTGAAGGTTTGCTGCAGTTGCATTCAGTCCAGACAACCTGCTCTAAGGTGAATACATTAAAGCAGCAAAAAGTTTCCTCTGCCCTGAGATAACGTAGCTCTAGGCTGTAGATTAGATATGTAGCAAACCCTCAGCTGTGAGAAGTATTAGGTCCATACCGGTTTTGCATTATGTCGCTTTCACTATAATATTTCCATTTGTTATCCGTGTCGTCCTAATGTTTCCAGCCTCCTGCATTCGCTGTATATACTCTATACCATCTGCAGTGATATTTAACATACACGCCGTCCATCCGCCGCTCATGTTTTCCATTCTCACTTATCAGCTGTTTGCAAAGATTAGCGGTCGTACGGTAAAATATTTTTGTGCTTAGAATCGAAGCAAAAATGGCATTTTCCAAGTCTAATCTCAGAAACCTTTGTTTAGTTTTTCCCTATCACCCAGATTTCCTCCCATAAACTTGGAGCAGAACTCCGCACACCCTTTTATCATGTGTCACCAGCTGACAGTACATGTTGGTTTTTACGCCCTTTTCCCCACTGCTGGAATTCGCTCATGTCAGTGCATTAATCTTATTATTGAAAGGAGAAATATCTGAGCACAACAGGAGGCTGATGAGATGTGCAGACTGCTGCCGACCTGTCAGTCATGTACTCTGGATATGAAAAACACAGCACTTTAATCTTTGATAAAGATGAACTGCAGCAGCTGCATCTTCTAGAGCAGGGACTAGCTCTGGCACTCCTCCAGCTAGGGGTGCACCACCAATGAGGCCAGGTGAGGCGATCACCTCAGGCAGCACCAGGTAGGGGCAAGAGGGGGGCAGCCGAAGGGCATTGGGCTGAAGGGAAGGGGTTAGCTTAAGAAATTGGCATTGGGAAGGCGCCGTTTCAGTTTTAGCCTCAGGCAGCAAAAACACTAGGTGCATCCCTGCCTCCAGCTGTGGTGAAACTACAACTTCCAGCATGCACACTTGCTCAGATGTTCTCAGAACTCCCTTAAGGGTGCATTCACACGTCCGCAAATTGTGGATCCGCAAAGCATGGATACCCGCCGTGTGCGTTCCACATCTTGTGGACCGCACATGGCCGGTCCAATGATAGAAATGCCTATTCTTGTCTGCGATTGCAGACGAGAATAGGACATGCTCTATATTTTTTTTGTGGGCCCACAATGCAGTGTCCCACATATCATGAGAAAGGGACACCGCAAATATATGTGTTTGTATTAGCCATGTCAATTTCATATGCTTATTGTATCCATCTATGCTGCAAGAACCTTTTTAGGCTGAGTAGCTGACATTTCATTGTTACACCACTAGGTGGTGATATAGCACCTTATATATAGCCCTGCAACAGGTTAGAACCAGTTCAGTTCAAGTGAGTGCAGGAGAGTAGTAGTCTAGAGGAGTGCAATATGTCTAACCACCATGTAGCTGCCATGTCAGCCTGGCTCTGGCCAAGCCAGGCATCCTGTGGCCCTTACCAAGTCTAAGCTCCTAGAACCTGAGCCAAACTGGATAGTGCGAGTCTGGTGACGACTACCTGAAGTTTTATGGACTCTTCCAGCACAAGTGTTATATGAGTAGCCTCCGGCGCCTGAGCACGTCTTCAGCAACTAAGGTACCAAGTTGTGTGTATCCGCACCTACTCCTCCGGGGACTGTGGACTTATATTTTATCCAAGAGCACCCAGAAGTAAAAGAAAGGAGCAGATGCCTGCCGTCCAGGAATACCGCCCTGTGGAATGCTAATCTAAAGTAAGAGATATATTTTGTATAATATCCAGAGCCAGTTCTAGCTAAGGTGGATTGAAGGAACTAGAAACTAAGCAGGAAGATTGATTACTTGATTACTAGAAGAAAGCGCCTATATTTATACTGCTATTGAACATCCAGCCTAATAAGGAAATTCTTGCAGCATCTTTATATCTATTGCCAAGTGAAGCAACTGTGAATTGTGATTTATAAAGTACTTACTCCAAGGACTTACTTCAACTATTTTTGGATAAAAGCTGCCTCCTCTTTATTCCATTATCTTTATTTTGCACTGCAAGGTGCTGGTGTCACGAATTCCATTAGGGATCCTGCCGACCGACACCCAAATATATCACCATCAAGGGCACCTCATACCAACACCCGGCAGAGCCCGTGGATCCAGAGAGTGCCCCGAAGGAATTGGTGTCCCCTTCCACTCACTGCACACCGGCCCAGGGACTAACAGCTTCAGAACTGTGAGTAATCTATCTATATAATGTGACAATACAATCCTAGTACACTCACATACATGCACCTGCGGCCTGGTCGCTGCAACAAGAACGGAACTACGGATGCGGACAGCACACGATATGCAGTCTGCATCTTTTGTGACCCCATTGAAATGAATGGGTCCACACCCGTTCCGCAAAATTGCAGAACGGACGCAGACCGAGAAATATGGTCATGTGAATGGACCATGCTGGGAGTTGTAGATTCATCACAACTGGAGAGCCAGAGGTTGCTGGAAAACCACAAACAATATGGCGGCCACTGTAGCTCCCATGGACATGACGTTTGTCACGAGTCTAGGAAAGTTGGGTGACAACGCACTTGTTACCCGTAATAATGGACATACTGGCAGCTGAATTTTTAATATCTTGACACAAGAGAAGAAATTTTATATCGAAATTTTGTCATTTTATAGGATCCCCATTTTGTGAATCAAAAGGTGGGGGTCTACCATTCAGGATCCTCATCATTAGCCAATATAGAGACCAGCTTCATAGAAAGTCTTTCATTGTGGAGGACCCAGGCACATCATCGTATTACACAGACAGGCCATTGATTTAAGTGGGAGCTGTGTAACGCTTTATTTCCCCAGTGGTGGCGCTGCAGGGATATCGAAGAGTTTATGAGGGATTCCCCCACAGATGATCGCTGATCGCTCTTGGTCCCAAACAAAAGTACCATTTCTAAAATACAAAATAAGAAATGCAGATGTGTCCTTACACCTTTCAAAACTTATTTCTTGGCTCAACTTATCCGAACATGATTGTGTGATACTCTGTCACAAGATGTTTATCCTCTATAAGTCTGTGTGTGGCCACATGGTGGTTGTGTTGGGGATTGCAGCCTGACAAGTATGTTACTCGCGCATCTCGCTATTTTGTTGAATATATTTCAGGCTACTATACACTACAATTTCACTGGACTCACAGTATAATGCACCTAAAGGGGGTTTACAGGGAGAATTATTTGTAAGACTACAGATCAGAAGAGGTTAAATATAAAAAAGAATCATTGCTCACCTGCACTGATCTCCAGCCTCTGCCTTTTTTATGCTGTCCCATGCCCTGCTGCTCTTCACTTCTTGGTCCTGTTTTGATACGCCGGAAATGACAGGAAAGGCCCTGTCAGCCAATCACAGATTGAGGCGGGTCAATGATACAGCCAGTGATTGGCTGCATGGGCCTTTTTTGTGGCATTTCCGGTGTATCAAACCTGGACCAGGAAGTGAAGATCAGCAGGGACTGGAGCAGCATCGGACTAGCAGCGGCAGGTGATCAGTGGAAACCCTGGAAACCCAAAACAATACACTACAATAGTACTTCAGTACACTGTATCAGAGGATGGCTGTGGATTCAACTCTGTGGGAGTGCCGGAGATATCAGAGACATGTGTGACCAGCCACTACATCGAATAGGTGCCCGTGGATCAGACACACTACCTATCCTGATGGAGCTGGGAGCAAAGCTGGCTGACAACCACTATGGGAGCTGTAAATGTAGTTATAGTTGTCAACTTAGAAACATCTGAAAAGGCTTTTTAGTAATTTGACAAAAGAGGATGACACAAGTCTTATATCTACTGATACTTTATTTTTTTATTTTTTCCTTGAAGGGCCTCTTTAAGACTTTTGGATAAAAGCAATATATCTAAGGCCACACGACTGACAAGTAACGTGTTACATCTAGTATTAGAAAGTCAAAGAATTACAGATGTATAGTCCCTGGACAGAAAAAGACAAGTAGTCACATGTAATATTTTCCATATGACACTCCTTCCCCCTTCTCATGTCATAGGACACCTGTGCTATGGCTTCCATCCAGGTCGTCCCTCACACTGAGCCGATCCCCCTTCACTCCATGCATCTTACAAGGCTGAAACGTGAAAGTTTAAGAAGAAACGAGAAACATGTGAGGATTAAACGCTGATGGGTTTAATTAACAACGTGAGGGGAGGTAGATGTCAATGGCAGATTTATGTAGACTAATCTACTGGAAGACCAGAAACGTTGCGCCACCATCCGGAACTTCAGTCATTTATGTCTTGATTTATTAACCATATGTTTATAATCGGAAATTACTATCACACACCCATATTATGGATGCAACATGGGGACCTCCTGTGGTTTCACTGAACCAGACTCAAATCACCATAGGTGTAATAATGTACATTGCTCACATTTTCCAACTTCCCAACCAAATTTCACACACCTCATGAGCTTATAGAAATATCCTGACATGACTCAAGATATAAAACAGAAGTTAATCGAGCCTCTTACCCAGATTTGATGCTTCCTTTCCTTGCTCTATACATGATAGATGGCAGCAGGAAAGTGACCTCTTTAATGCAGGTGCCTATAACAATGATCATTACTAGTTGCACATGTGCTTTTTACCATCCATCAACATTATGTCTTTTGGTTGTGTGCCCAGTCTCTTTACATTATTTCGACAGTAGTGATGTTATGAGTATGGAGAACAATTTCCTGGATCTCATTCACTCGGGAACAGGATCTTAGACGAGGAGAGATGTAGGAGCATGTGCTGTCTATTGGTTTACGACTGCGATCAATATGCATGGACACTAAGGCAAACCTTTAAGACAGAATTCAAATGGATAAAAAAAATAAAATGGAGCCCCCCCCCCCCATTGAAGTATTTTTTCATGTGGCCCTGGCTCCTTATCTTCAAATATTAGAGCTTTGGGTTTTTTTGACCCTTGTAGGACAACACTTGGCCATTTCCATTATTGTATTGTAAGGGTATTTTTGTGATTGGTTCTCCCCTTTAATTCTGTTTAATACTGTGTAATAGTTTATAAGTTTCTCTTGTAATGAAGTGGGTTAGAGATAATACCCATCCCCCATTTTGCTGATAAGACCACATTCCTGAGTGATCTCAGAGACATGTGTGCTGCACACTGGAGGAGGGGCTAACAGGTTAAAACTCTGCTACCCACCTTCTCTCAGGAGACTCCACCAGGCCTCCATTCTAGGTAGGATGTGAGTATGATTGCCTTATATCTCTTGTACACCCTGGGGTGCCAGTCATGTGTTACGGGCTAGACAGCCAAGGGTTATAGCATGATCGACTGAGTCTCCACCCCATTAAGGCTAGTGGTGTTTATTTACTTTCTATTATTCTGTGTGTGATTTCTTTGTGTTATTGTATATTTAACCACTTAGTAAATATATTTATTCACATAGCCTGCGTAAGCTTATTCATTCTCGAATCTTTCGAATTCACTTTACATTACATTCATCCATTGGATCCTGAGCCAGGAAGAATGGTCTCAAGTGGTGCCCAGTTTTGACTTGGGAGGCAAAACTCAGCTTGCAGGGAAAAAAGAAGCAAAAGCATGGATGGCACTGCTAAAAAACACCAACTTAAACGAACATCGAGATGGCTGTACAAAAACCTCTAGAGGACACAGGTGGTGCTCAATCCAAAACAGTCCATAAACAATATCTTCTGAGAAGAAATGAAGATGGCACTCACCCAAAAAGTCCAAATTCGCTTTATTTGTCCAAAAAAGACAGACTTACATATAAAGTGGCA
Source organism: Rhinella marina (assembly GCA_900303285.1). Taxonomy (NCBI): domain Eukaryota; kingdom Metazoa; phylum Chordata; class Amphibia; order Anura; family Bufonidae; genus Rhinella; species Rhinella marina. Next base: position 99,878 of record ONZH01018717.1, on the reverse strand, counting down.
GGGGTGCGGTAACGCTGCACAAGTGCAGCAGAGCGGCGACGGCCATTTCATGCTTCCTCTGGCCTCTCAAAACTCAGATTTCCCCCAAGCAACTTGCTCCATTTCCTTCATCCATTGTATCTCGAGCCAGAAAGAATTGTCTCAGAGAAAAATCAAAATGTGGTACTTCAAGTGGTGTCAAGTTTTGACATGGGGGCAAAACTCAGGTTGCCCTCAAGCAACTTATACACCATTACCACCATCTTTTTCCTCTCCCTTGTATTTTGTGTTTTGTAAAGCTTACATCACAAATTTGTTGAAGAAGTGGGGACCTGGTGACTAAACAACCCTTACCAAAGTATAATCTATGGGGCTGGAGGGCAATGATTGGGAAAAGCAGGTTTGGGGCCAGACCCACAGAAAGTGTTTGGTCTTTCTCTATGGTACAGTAGGTATGCCACCATTTGTTTGATAACACCACAGAGCTTCTAGAGTTATGTCCAAAGTCATACTATTCATGAAAAATAAATGGGGCCAACCATAGCTGGGTCCACCTCCTCATGGGTGCCATGACAGATGAAGAGTTGCCTCTAAAGTTACGTAAACCATGTGGAAGCAGAGAATGAACCATTGTCTGCTACAATTGTATTGATGATGTATTTGATGATGCAGAGCATGAGGATGGAGACAAATCCATTCCTCTGAGGTGTCATTCCCTTGAGAAGTGTTCTTAATCCCTTAAACACAGATAAATACTCTTCACTGCAGTAAGCCACTTTACTTTTCACAATCAGACTTCTCAATGGATGACTTTTTTTTGAGTTACAAGGAAACTCCAGTCAGCGAGGAATGTCAGCGAGTCCCTAAACCTGCACCTCTAGTGGGATTAGACTTCTCAAGAACATTGACTGGTTTGAAAGGAACAGATTACTAAAGTTGTTCCATGTTCTGATATAACTACATTTTGCTCTTATGTATCTTAGCTGTGCTGCTTTTTGTTGCGCTTTGTTCAGATTTCCGGCCAACGTAAGAATCTCTCATTTCTTGAAATACTCTTTGTGGCGGTTTTATCTGTGTTACCACATGTCTACAAACACTACAGATAAAAACATTGTAAAGCAGACCACAAATATCAAAGGAGGCGAATGATTGCTTACAAAAAATGTCATGTGACTTGTCAATCACAGCACAAAAGACGGGCTGAATACATACGAGTGGCGGATTAGCCTTAGGGCTAAGAATTAGTACAGTCATGAGATAGGTTTTCAACTTTGAAGGTGATTGGAATCATGGGAAGAAACAAAAAGGAAAAAAGTAAGATTAAAAATGGGGAAAAAAAACATTAAAGTGTGAAAAATTTGCTAAATTGATTAGTTATATGCAGAGGAAAAGATGGTTTCATCATCAGTATAGGAAAGGCTTCTTTACAGTTGGAGGAGTTGTCTAATTTCTTGTCTTCAGGGACACTTCTAGTGTTTTAGGGGCTTGGACTTCTAGTGTTTTAGGGGGCTGGTGCTGCCTGGGTGCAGCACTGTGGCAGATCCATAGGACAAAAAAGGTGGCTAGCGAAAGGCGCTTTGTATACAGAGAATACGAAGTGGCAGGGGCCAGGAGCTAATGCACATGTGCAGGAGACTATCCTGGCCGCCATAAATGTGGAAAATTAGGAGACTAAAAACAGGAGGTATTATGTTAACATAGCGTATATTGATAAGTTACTGGTATTAGGTGATTATTATTATTAGTGATACATTATAAGTATCACTTTATGAGATGAGACAACCCTTTTAATTTATTCATACATTTTTAGGGAAAATATAGAGAAATGGCCCAATGCAGAGATCTATTTACTAGCATAGACGTGTCCGGAAAGCATCTTTATGGAGTCAGGAAAGATGCTCTCCCTCCACAATTCATAATTTGTACAATTGTCACATGTAATTTGTTTTGCCTTCCTCTCGATGAAATAGCTTGATACCTGTTGGGGTTTCTACCACAGTTGTTCACTTTGGATGCCGTGAAACCATTCGCAGCTTAGCTCCATTGAATGGTGCTAAACAGCGATTGGACACCCGCCGCAGTGTCTGGACACTACGCCAAGAAGAAACATGTGTCTTCATGGCTTTAAACCACGAGGTCTGCTTGAAAATTCCGGCAGCATAAACAGGCGTGTAAATAGACGCTTGTCCTGGATTTACACAGCCCGATGGATCAGGTGATTATCGGGAAGGAAGTATTCCTTCCTGATAAATGCCTGCTCCTCGGGGGAGGTGAACAGTTGCATTTACATGCAAAGATCTCTTTTACTGTAGTGGTGTCTGCATGACAGATGAATTCACTGGTGAACAAGCATTTCGTTCGCATGTTGGATGATCTGGAGCGCCACAGGAAGATCATCAAGAACGAGCATTTGTATGAATGTTCTTGTCCAATAATCTGCCTGACAATCGGGCAGTATAAATCCAGCTTATTTTGATGTAGCAGAAATAAGTGGATGCATCGAGCAATCAATGGTTGCATTTTAGCTGATGGTGAAGGAATCTGGAAGCCAATAGATGTTTTTTGGGTTTTGTTTGTTTTTTTCATGTCTCTCATTTTTCATAGTTTTTTTCTTAAAGTCTGATAACACAGAGGAGATGTGTCTCTGATTTATTCCCCTGTTATACAATGTCAGTCCGGTACAGCTCCTTCACGCAGCTTAGAAATGATTTTAGGCCTGTCATATAGTCATTGTAGTGGAGTTGAGATACAGCGTGATACACATTACAGGGAATCATCCATCAATGCCTGCTCGCTAGACTACAACCTCTAGTTTGCAGCAAGGAGCAATGATCTTTAAATGACCGCTGCAGCTATCTTGTACACCCGACTGAGGCATTCTTGCATATAGCACTGCTGTCAAATACCAAAACTATGACATAAAATGATACCTCCTAAACTAGTAACATGCCCATGAATTTTTGTTTATTTAATGACCTTAAATGAGGACTTAAACTATGGCAATTATTGCAAATAAATTCAAAAAATAGTTAATCTGCTAAAATAACAAGTGGTACAATAAACCAGAGTTAGAGTAATTAGGACAATCAGAGAACAGGTTAAAGTGTAAATGTTGTTTGTTTGTTTTTTTTTTGTAATGTATAGGGGCAGTGATACTGACCATTTTGGTAATATACTTTCATTACTGAAATCATACATTTCTATGAGAAAAATGCTCTAAAGTGGCCCAGTTTGAGCCTTAGCAACACTCCTCTGTCTTCTGTTTACATAACACGGTCAGTGTTGAGCAAGTCTCCAATGTTATGTCAATAGAAGACAGAGGAGCGTGGCTAAGGCTCAATATGGACCACTTTAGAGCTATTTTTCTAATAGAAATGTGCAATTTCAGTAATAAAAGTATATTACAAAAATGATCAGTATCACTGCCCCAATATATTACAAAAATAAAAAAAAGAATGGCAGTTACACTTTAAAACTGCCTAAAAAGATGTGGCATTTCAGAGAACTGGTGCAGCACAAAAGAAGTCCTAGAGGTGGGAGTGAGAGGTTTGGATCATCGAGGCACTTTTCTGTACGTTTTGTCAAGTCACGAATAAATCTAAAATAAAGAAAATGAAACAATGTTACAAATAAAAATGTTACACGGTTTTGTGTTTACAGCTCCTATGCAGATCTATGTGTCTCCATAAAACCTGACTACAAACAAGCCCTGCGTGTAGTCTGAGTCATCAGTGACGCCAGTCCCTTCCGTCTTCTCCCTAGTTTTCTTAACCTACAGGTAGTGCTGCCGCTCCATATATTGGCGTGTTACAGTTTTGTAATAGGGCGTCCAATGAAGCATGCTGAGATTGTTTTCTGTAGGATTTACAAAGCTGCTAGAAAGTTTGTGAACCAATCAGAATTTTCTATGTTCTTGCATAAATTTGACCTAAAACTACATCCAATCCAAAAAAGTAGGTGAAGATAAGTTAGAGAACCCCAACCCTTACATACCAAAGACAAAGCTTGAGAACCCAAGTCCAAACACATTACATGATGCTGTCCTAAGAGGACTGACATCATCTAGGTGGCCATATTGCTTCACCTGCCAAAGTGTGAGCATCTCTCCTAGACTAAATTTCAGTAAAATAACACATGTATATTTCTACTCATTCATGCCCACAATGTATCAAGATTACATTTTCTACAACATTTTCTCAATTTAAGTCATGGCTATTTGGCTTCTGGATTGTAAGTAGGGAAGGACTACAAAGAAGCTGGAGATACATTGGCCCATGGTACCTAAAAGAACAGGAGTTGTCCCTCAGTCATTCTGCAGAATGATCTACAACAGGGATGCCCAACCTGTGGCCCTCCAGCTGTTGCAAAACTACAACTTCCATCATGCCCGGAGAACATACAGATATCAGGGCATGCTGGGAGTTGTAGTTTTTTTTAACAGCTGCAGGGCAACAGGTTGGGCGTCCCTGATTTATAATATTTCATCATCAATTCCCTCTGGTGGGTTCTGAGGTTTGAACAATGTATATATAGTCAAGGCAACTCTACCAGAAAAGGTGAAGATTTAATTAGTGCCCTGCATTTTACATACTACTTTAAAGGGGTTGTCTCACTTCAGTAAGTTGCATTCATCATGTAGAGAAAGTTAATACAAGGCACTTACTAATGTATTATGATTGTCCATATTGCTTCCTTTGCTGGCTGGATTCATTTTTCCATCACATTATACACGGCTCGTTTCCATGGTTACAATCACCCTGCAATCCATCAGTGGTGGCCGTGCTTGCACACTATAGGAAAAAGCACCAGCTTATGTGTGCTACCATGGTCCCGGCCACCAGAGAGACTGCTGCTTTTTCCTATAGTGTGCAAGCACGGCCACCACTGATGGATTGCAGGGTGGTTGTAACCATGGAAACGAGCAGTGTATAATGTGATGGAAAAATGAATCCAGCCAGCAAAGGAGACAATATGGGTAATAACAATACATTAGTAAGTGCCTTGTATTAACTTCCTCTACATGATAACTGCCACTTACTGAAATGAGACAACCCCTTTAGGTCTCATTAAATATGACTAAGGGTACATTCACAAGACTGTGCCGTATTTTATGGTCCGCAAATTGCAGATCTGCAAAACACGGATACCGGCTGGGTTCCGCGACTGTAGACAAGAATAGGACATGCTCTATATTTTTTGTGGGGCCGCAGAACGGAACTACAGATGTGGACAGCACACGGTGTGATGTCCACATCTTTTGCAGTCCCATTGAAATGAATGGGTCCTCAACCATTTGTGGAACAGATGTGGACCCATTCATACGGTCGTGTGCATGAGGCCTTTGGCTGGTATTATACCAGGGGGCGCAGCTGATGTTTGTCGGGAAGGAGGTGATCTCCTCCACAGTATCGCTAATGCCATTGCTCGTCTCCATACAGAATCATTATATGCCGGCAGCAGACTGTGATCTGCCGCTGGCAAACAATGATTTTTAAGCATTTTTACACTGTCTGACCCTGTCAAAGTGGAGAGGGTGTGGCAGTTGCAGAGAGAACAGAGCCTCTAGGTGTAACGGAAACGCCCCCGTTGTTCCCAGGAAGATTATTATTTTAAAAAAAAAAATTGACGCAAATACCAATTGCCACTGGAACGGCACAAAAAGAACAAAAAAATTCCACCAGCACATCCCTTTAGACTAAAAATATAGCATAAACCTTCAGGACGGCGGGCTTGTAAATTATGCAGAAAAAGATTCTATATATTCAGCCGTCACATACTAAACTATTTATGTATCCAACTAGAATCGATTCAGCCGGGCAATGAGGGACACTTAGAGACTATTTCAGCATTATTCCTTCGTACACGCTGTAAATGCGATGCGCCCACCGACCGGCGCGGGGATACATCTGCTGAAGAGTGATGTGAAATTAAGGAGAGAATGAAATGTGTGATCTTATTTAATCACACCTGGTGCTTCAATCTTTCAATAACAGTGCCCTGCTACACCGTGTCGAATTGGATTTAAGGGGAAAAAAAAATACGGATGGGAGATGAGTTAACCACTTCAGAGCTCCGGTGAATTGCGAATGGGAAAGAAAAGATCATCAGTAAATCGCCAGCTTAATCTGACTTGGATTTTTGCGCATTTTAATTGAGCAGGTGGCATTTCTGTAAATGGGACTTGATCATCTCTGTAATTAAATGCTTAAGTGGGACATTTATCAAAACTGGTATGAAGGGAAACTGGCTTAGTTGTCCACAGCAACCAATCAGATTTCACCTTTCATTTTCCAAAATGAAAAATGAAAGGTAGAATCTGATTGGTGGGCAACTAAGCCAGTTTCCCTTCATACCAGTTTTGATAAATCTACCCCTTAATCCGCAGAATAAGACCCTTCATTTGATGCATTTTTCATTTGAGCGAAATATTGAAAAGTAAATAAATAAATAATAAATTCTTTTGCATTTTTTTGTAAGTAGCAGCTGTGATACCGCCGCCCCCCGTCATTGTACCCCTCAGATGCCGCGTTCATACATGATTGCGACATCTGAGTGTAAAAACAGTGTAAAATTAACATAAAACAAAAATAACAAAATCAAACTACCACCTTCATTTGCTCGTGACGGGCCGCCAGCAGCCATCTCGCTTGAAGATCTGGCGCGAAATCTCGTGCAGCGCGAGATGACGTCATCACAACGGCTGGCGTGGTGACATCATACGTCACCACGCACGGGATTTTGGCTAAGATCTTTAATCAAGATGGCAGTTGCTGGCGGCCCGTCACAAACAAATGGAGGAGTTAAGTATGAATTTTTTTGTCTTTTACAGTATTTCAGGTTAAATCGATTCGCTAATACAAAGCACAAGGAAATTTGGTTTCGAGGTGAATCGAATTTATCCTGAAATTCGGATTGAATTCCACTTTGTGGGATTCGATTCGCTCATATCTAATATCAGTAATGGCTTCCTCACAACATTTTACAGCTAACAACTTTAAAATATGGCTGCCAACTAATATGGCTTCCATTCTAACTTCTGCACCCTTTTTGTATCCCTAAATCCACCCCACCCTCCTGAAATGGCAGGAATGTATCCAGAAATACTGGACCATAAGAAAGATGGTTGATAATCCCTATGGCTGATCAAAAAGTGGCAATATTGAATATGAAATAAATTATCAGGAGTATGTAGACATTTACATGTGATTTAAAAAAAAACCTTCGGCACTCCAGCTGTTGTGAAACTACAATTCCCAGCATGCTGCATCCATTTCTATGAGAGTTCTGAGAAGAGCAGAGCAAGTATGCATGCTGGGAGTTGCAGTTTCACAACAGCTGGAGTGCCGAAGGTCGCCATGCTTTTAGTAGTGGCTGTTCCTGGTACTGCAGTTCAGAGCCGCCCAATCTCATTCCAGTGAATGGGCTGAGCTGCAGGACCAGACACAGCCACGACTAAAAGTATGGAGCTCAATCTGGTAAATAATGAAAGCGGTGCAGCCCTCAAATCAACTGATCTCTGCCCACTGATTTGATACTGTTTATCCTAAGGACAGGTCATTAATTATGTGAGGTGAGGGGCCCCTTTAATTGACATTTGCAGTATCCCATACCTAGTGTATCTGCAATCTTTTGTATTAATATCATATATTTATTGTATATAATGTACGCTTCAGCAATGATAAGGTATAGTTGGCATTAGGAATGGAATTTTCTACTTGGTCAGAGTGGGCTGGTCCTGTTTCCTGCCAAGAGGGCGAGTTCTGGAGCGTTTCAGAGTTAGCTTGGCAAGGTTGGAGGGAGGGAGCACATCCATCTGCTTCCAATCCAGGGGCCTGTGGGGACTAGAGATGAGCTTGACTGTGAGGAACACTACACCAGGGAGACTGCAGAGTCCCAAGCCACAAAAGTTCTGCAAGCTACAGCATACAAAATCAGCAAAGTGATTAGCACTAGAGCTTTACAGACTCCGCTGCAGGTGAGGGGATAACAAGTCAAGACACCCATCACCACAGTTCAGGACAGGCATACTCAAAAGCCTGCATCAAACAAGTGGACACCTACAGCCACAAATGCCAGCTTACTGCTGGTAGAGAAGGAAAAATAAGTAGAGGGAGAAGGACTACTCTAGAGTGTTATTGTCTGCCATCTCGCCTGCCACCATACCTCATCATCTGGGCAATAGGGACATTAAACCGTGTACAAATGACAGCTGGATATACTGTAAATCAACCTTTGCACTTAGTAAAGAAAAACATTTAATGTTCTTCTACATCTGCCTGATTCCTCCACATTACCTTTTCATTGCACCAAACCCCAGGGAGCAACGGACTTAGGTAGTTCACCGTAACACAACATCTCATCAGGGCCACAACCACTCCCATCCTCTGCATCGGCTCCTCAGGGACTCACTGCACATGTTATAGAATAAACATACAAGGTCAGCAAACTGGTACTTATCGAAGTCATGATAGTGACCGGGTGTTGTCACACCTGCAACATTCGGTGCAAAGAGGAGAGGAGCAGTGCCAGCCTGTTTACACTGTTAAGTGCTGATGTGTCTTCACTTGCTTAGAACAGGAGGCGGAGAACAGGAGGGAGGAACTGTATATATAATAATCTCCAGACAATGACATTTTGTGGGGTGAGCATTAATCAGACCTTGCTGCAGTGGCTGCAGCAGAAGGAGAGTTGCAACAAGTAGAACCTGCAGAAGGAGAGGGAGCCATCTTACTAAAGTTGAAGAACTCATTGGCAGCGGGAGGAGAGGGAGTCTCTTCCACATGCATGCTGCAAAAGTGGTGCAGCAGTGCGAGTAGTGACACACATTACCTTGCTAGAGGTACTCAAAGAAGCAAACCAGTAAGGGGCCCTAAGTGTGGAGGCCTCAATTCAAGTCCCTGGCAAGGCACCACAGGCGTTGGTCATTGTGGATGCAGAAGACAGGTGCATGTAGCGGTAGTACCCAACATAATGTAGGAGATGAGGGAGTCTCCCTCCCTGCAAGCATGTGATAGAGGTAGGCTGAGGTGGCTGGACAGCTTATGATGAGAAAGGCTGCCAGAGGAGAAGCAGTGTAGTGATGAATCAAACACCGGTGGAAGGTAGCTAAACCGGTTCCTAAGGCAAGTTATTTAAAAGGGGAATTCTGTTGTCTGAGAGTATCCACTGTTGATCACGGAGATGACCACCTTCATTAAATCTTTTAGACTGTTCAGCTAAGAGGTTGTGTCTGTACTTCATTTGTAATTGTACCCTACACCTGGAGGGCCATGCTATTTGTTACACACCACACCATCTTACAGCTGGACACTAAAGTGCAGATTTATCATAGGCCAGTGGCATTTTCCAATCTATAATAACAGGCGCACTGAGGTGGTGTATGCCTTAGGAAATTTGTGAAGGTGATGGAGAAAGACCACTTGTGGAAAAATGTTTGCGCGAGTAGTATTGATAAAGTCGCAAACACACAGTGATAAATTAGGCCCATAGACTGCATGGATGACAATCTGGAGCTCCAGTTATTGATGCAGCCTCTTATATCCTATCCCGGGTATCCCAAAATCAGGTCTTCGAAGGCTTTGAAGACTTGGATGACCTATTTTATGAACTGCTATAGTTCAACTGTAATTTGAGAAACTTGTTTTCCATGACAGATCCTCTTTAAAATAAGCTGTGGCTATGAAATCTAAAGATAATTCCACTCAAAAATGTAGATTCCAGCTCAAGTGGAAAACTCTGCACAAACCCGTCCCTGAAGACCCGTTACCTGGTGTTGGTGCTGATAGAGAACAGTTGGCTCGCTGGTGTCTTGCATACATCTGCAGCTGCTCCACTTGCTCTGACATGCAGACATTGCAGAAATGAATACCAGAACTCAAGTGAATAACCTTATGGGACGGGACTTTTCGTCGACATATTGTGTTGGAGACTGACTGCGGTAAAAATGGGGATGAATGATCATCTAACTTCATATAAACAGATGCTATGCGCCTGCTTTGGAAATGTTTTTTTTTTTTAAAGAATAAAAATTCTTGTTTATGGTTTATTTAAAAAAAATTAAGAACTTTGGGGCACATTTATTAAAGGGATTATCCATCCCCTATAATACCCCCCAAATGCCCTGGCACCTCATACAGGTTATACTCCTGGCACCTGCCTCGCTCCTTAAGCCCACACGGCCACCGCTGCAGCGAAAAACAGGCTGCAATGGGGACAAGCCTCCCTAGCTCCACCCTCGATGCTAGGGAGGCTCACCCCCCTCATGGCCTGCTATTGGCTGCCCTCCTCCCCCTATTGCTGGATGTTTTGATCCGTGCAATGGGGAGGTGCAGCGGGGGTCATGCGGGCAACAGGAGGACTACTTTGTTGGCATGTCAAGATGTACAATGATGCTTTTTGTACAACTTTCTATTATTACTAATAAAATTTTTGAAAAAAAACAAAAACAGGAGCGACTCGGGTGCCAGGGAACAGTGTAAGTACAACCTGTATGAGGTGCCCAGGCATTTTGGGGGCAATATAGGGGTTGGATAACCCCTTTACGACCGGTGTTTTAGACACTGGTCTTAATAAAGCCCTAAGCTGGCGGGGCTCCACTAAAGTTCTGAAGAGTTGCAGGACTTCGGTTCATTTTCCTCCACCAGTTCATTTACCTTTTCCTACACCTGTTTTTTTAATTAGAAAACATATTTTGTACAATATTTTGTTATACATGTTTTTCATTTTGTTGAAAAAAAGTTTTGAATGGCTTAGGCTAGTTTCACACCAGCGCTAAACTGTTCCAGTAGTGGAACAGCCTGCTGGACTTCATTGCATTCGGCATAGTCTGGAGCTGCAGGAGCACCACCAGGCCCCAATGACTATGATGAGATCTGACGGGGATCTGGCTGGTTTCTGTCATTACTGCTGAGATTCTGCAGGAACAATTGACGGAAACAGGCCGGATCCCCGACAGGTCCTATTATAGTCAATGGGTTTTGGTGGGGAAAGGCAGTATCTGACTATGCCGGATGCAATGAACTCCAGCAGGCCGTTCCTCCACCGGAGCAGTTTGGCACTAGTGTGAAACTAAGTTTAAAAGTATGTTATAAATAGAGATGAGCAAAGTTATCAAAAATTCGATTTGGCTGTTTTGCCGAATTTCACAAAAAAAATTTGCTTTATGACAAATTACAGTACTTTGTCACGAAGCACATTTCTTTGTAAGTAGCGGGTGCAATGATGGGGAACGACAATCTCACCGCCCCCCATCATTGCTGATCGCGGCATCTGAGATCAAAATTAAGGCCTGTCATGGGCTAATCCAGTTATATATATATATATATATATATATATATATATATATATATATCGTGGTGATGTGTACAGTAAAAATGCTGGAAGGTGTGTATATCCCACCCAGACACCATCAGCTGGGTGAGATAACTGAAATCCAGAAAGCTGCAATGGTTTCAGCAAAGTGTAGTTTGCTGAGACAGTTTTGTCTAGATGTTGTTCTGGGCTGGATTTCATTTGGACTGGTGGATAGGTTTTAGAAGTGGGATCTGCCAGTCCACACCCTTCCACTACAGGAATTGCGGTTAGCTGAGAAGATTGCAGGTGAGGCCTGCTAGTGTAATCACGGAGGGATACACCATCCCTCTGTGTATGAGAGTTGGAGAGAGAGAGGCCCCAGGGAACAGACCTGGAGAGGGCCCATGTGGTCCCAGCTAGGGAGGGCTGGGGGCCACAAGGCTGAGGAAGCCTATGAGAGAGAGTGAATTTGGAAGGGAGTCTGCGGAGGCTCTGTGTGGTCTCAGCCAGGATGTCTGAGGTGCCACAAGGCTTTGTATAGCCTGAAGTTTGGGGGGCCCAGCCACACTTATGGATAGAGGGTCGCATGGTTAGGGTCAGGAGGACTACTGGACCATCTCTCCCCAAAGGTGCTGGTGAGGTCACAGCCTGGAGGCTGCTGCACTGTACGGCTGAGGAAGCTGGATCTAATACCGTGTGTGAACGGTGCTCTATAGGTGAGATAGAGACATCACGTGTATTAGTTAGAGCCCAGACGGGCAGGTGTTTATTTTTATGTGTGTTGGTGCCAAAGAGCGAAAGTAAAGCACCATTTGGACGTTAAAACCCCCTGTGTGTCGGAAGATTTGTGATTGCGACCCCTGAGAGAGCGATCCCTTCCTATATATATATATATATATATATATATATATATATATACTCTCCCCTTACCACAAAACACTAGGAAATTCGACTTCAGGGGAATTCGTATCGAAGTTCACTTCGAATACTTTGATTCCCTCAACACTATTCCCCACTAATATCATAAACATAATTCTAACATGTAAAATAAATATAAGCAGAATTAAATGTGAATGATGTATTTTGGATACAGTTCACAGGAAGGGGAGCGGTAGGGAGCAGTAGGGAGGAGGGTGAGGCTAAATCTACCTCAGCTGGAGAACACGGAGAACAGGTTTCAGAGTTTCAGCCATTTCTATTTTTGGCTCCCTCTGGTGGCCAATAATGGGAAATATGAAACTGTAAAAATTATGCTAATTTTGAAAAGCAAAAAGACATCAAAAAGATAACAAAATAAATAAAATAATTATACAGTATTTGTCAGAATTTGTCTCAGTTCCTCCTTAGACCATGTTTTAGTCTGTATGAACGCAGAGATGATGGAGCTCATCCTGTCTTTTTCATCTCTCCATTCTATGAGTATTAGGTTAAAGGAAAAAATGGCATTCAATCCGACCCCCGGGAGCACCTGATTATCATATAATGGGCCTCACTGCGGATTTACACAATATATTATATACCGGATGAGATGACCTAAAGCGAATGAGCAGAACTGAGGCCTATGGAATCAGTGGACATCCAAGATCTGGAAATATGTTGATAAGAAGCTGCACACATTACAAGGGACGTACAAATACTCCCGTGTCACACTCGGCCTGACCTGCGCCATTTGTCATTGTGACATGTTATGATATGATGGATTGTCCTGTGTAGTGTTTTGAGAAATATGCTATTAGCACACGGAATGGACCGTCGACCTGGTTGGTTCATATGTGTAATTAAAACACTTTGTACATATCAATACATTTCGCCGGAAATCTGTCCCATCCAAGTGCTGACGCTGCCTGACAACTTATAGAGCGTATCTAATTGTTTTCGCTTTAAAATTCCTTCATATATGACAATTCCTGACAACAATATATATGGTCGTATGGCTCCCGTCGTCCATTTCAAAGAGAAATATGTGAAATTACTATAATCTAGAATCCGATAATCCATTACTGCAATTCAGCGTGAAACTCTGCCAAAGACCAAGAGCAGATTTGTCTATCTATCTATCTATCTATCTATCTATCTATCTATCTACTGTATCTATTATCTATCTATCATCTATGTATCCATCTAAAATAAGAAAATTCTTCTATCTTTATCCTTTATCGGGCATCTGTCAGCAGTTTTGTACTTATGACACTGGCTGACCTGGTACACGTGGACTTGGCAGCTGAAGGCATCGCTGTTGGTCCCATGATCATATGTGCCCGCATTGCTGAAAAAAATGATGTTTTAATATATGCAAATGAGACTCTAGCAGAAACGGGGGTGTTGCCATTGCACCTAGAGGTCCAGCTCTCTCTGCATCTGCAGTCCCCCTGTACTTTGATTGACAAAACCAGGCAGTGAAATGTCATCACACCTGGACCAGTCAATCAAAGTGGAAGTGGTAGTTGCAGAGAGCTGAGCCTCTAGGTGTAATGGTAACGCCCCCTTTGCTCCTAAAAGCTCATTTGCATATATTAAAACATATTTTTCTCAGCAATGCGGACACATATGAACATGGGACCAACACAGATGACTTCAGCTGCCAAGTGCACATGTAACAGATCAGCCAGTGTCATAGGTACAAATCTGCTGACAGATGCCCTTTAAGGCCCATTTACACAGGCAGATGACCAAGTGACCCAGCACTTCTTCTCAATCCTTGCCTCATGTTACCATTACCTATGACCAGCTGACAAGGAAACGTGCATTTGTCGTTGACCACATCCTTTATGATTGCTCCATGTAAATGGATCTAAACAATAGCCAATACACCGGCATTTAGTAATTTAGTTAACAGCAAAACACCTGCCAGTGTAAATCGGCCTTAAAGGGGTTGTCCGAGTTATGAAAAAAAATATATAGCACTGTAAATCTGATGGGCAGCAATATATAACTAAGCTAACCAAGTTTTAGGCAAAAAAAAAAAATCTATATTTCCTCATTTCCCTGGTTCTCTTCTGGCCTTTTTTTACTTGCAATAACAACAATCTCTTCCCCCCGCTGTACAATGACACAGCTGATGCACACAGGATCTTCCTCCTACCTGTTCTTGTGCAATACTCTACAGATCTTTTCTAGTCTGTCAGCTCCTGTGCCCAGCATTTGTCTCCACACCGCCTTCAGACCTGAGTCTGTGCTGGCTGAAGGGATTAATGTTTGCTAAAGAATTCAATGGAGGGAGGAGACACAGAGCAGCTAGCAGTGCAGGGGGCGTGGCCAGCACAGTGACTTCTCATCTACAGACTCTTATCTGATCTCTGAGGCTTGTGCACGAAACATCAGTAGAGCAGGGAGAGAAGCTGACATCACAGGTCATGTGACCCTGAGTGAAATCTGAGAAAGGGGCCACTGAAGTTAAAGTAAGTGCATTGAAAAAAACATTACATTTGCCTAGTTAGAAACATACAAAGGACACAAAAATAACTTGGACAACCCCTTTAAGGCACAAAAAAGACCTGTACTGAAAAAAGGAACTATAAGAGCGCCTTCACATGCGGCAGATTTTATGGTGGAAAATTCCGCGACTGAAAATCAGTTCACCTTAAAGGGGTTGTCCAAGTTATGGAAAAAAAAATATAGCACTGTAAATCTGATGGGTAGCAATATATAATTAAGTTCAGCAAGTTTTAGGCAAAAAAAATCTATATTTCCTCATTTCCCTGGTTCTCTTCTGGCCTTTGTTTACATGCAGTAATAACAATCTCTGCCCCTCCCCCCTCCCCCTTCTCTGCAAAGGCAGTGAATATAAGTGCTGTGAGTACATGTCTGCCTGCTGGAATACTCAGCAGCATGTTGTTTGTGTAGGACTACAAGTCCCAGCTGTACAATGACACTGCTGATACACACAGGAAATTCTCCCTACCTGTTCTTGTACAATTCCTCTATAGCTCCTTGCCCAGCATTTGTCTCCTCTTACTGCTGCAGCTACTATTTGTTATAAAGCCTTGAGCCCTCAGTGTGTTCTGGCTGAAGGGGTTAATGTTTTATCTGAAGGAATCCAGGGAGAGCAGATAGCAGGAGCCCGGCAAAGAAAGGGGGCGTGGCCAGTGACGTCTCTGTGTACAGACTGTTATCTGAACTCTGAGGCTTGTACACAAAACATCACAGACCAGGGAGATAAGGTGACATCACAGGTCATGTGACCCTCAGTCAACTCTGAGAAACCAGCAGCTTTAGAAACACAAAGTATATGGGAAAGTTGTTATACCTGACAAGTTAGAAACATATAAAGAACAAAAAAATAACTCGGACAACCCCTTTAAGGAGGTTGCAGAAAATCATGCGCTCGCTGCCCAATTCAAATGAAGGGAACTGATTTTCAGTCGCATAATTTTCTGCCACAAAATCTGCCGCGTGTGAAGGCGTCCTGAGATGTGGCCGTGACAGAGCTCCTGCTGTTTCTGCAAGAAACGGCACGTGCAGTTATTTTCTTACCACTCAAAATAAGAAAATATTAAATATGATGATGACAAGATGCCTGACAGCTGTCTACGGCCGCTTTAAGAAGACATCTCGGTTCAGGCGCCACAGAGACATTTCAACTTCTTTCATTTGATTGTGCAATTTTTTTTCCCTGCACTGTTCAAATAAAATCTCCACAGCCAGCGTTTTGTGCGTTGTGTTATAATTGGCTGGGAGGTTTTGTGGGCGCCATAGCTCAGGGGATAGCGCTGACTTTATTGCTTTTTTTATTTTTTATTTACCTTAAAATAATATATAATAATAAAAAAAAATCACAAAACAAAACAAATGCGCAAAAGAATAAATTATCCTGCTTTTTTCCATGAAGAACGGAACCCTAATCATAATTTTATTAAATGTCAAATATAATTGGATTCCACAGGCATTTTTGGGGCGTTATCACCGGCTTCTTGACGATTCGGCTGACACAGGGTATTGCGGAGGAAAGCGTCGCTCTTTAATAAATCATTCTCAGTAATGGACAGCGAGGTGTTCCGGCTAATGTAACAAAAAAAAAAGCAACGGTAATTTTGGGAAGCTGCCAGTTTCACCCAGAATAAGAGAAGAAAAAAAATTACAATCAGTGCTGGGAAAATAATAAGGGCTCAGGTATATTAGCCGAGTGAGCCGGCCATCAGGAGAGAATTTTTTATTTTTTTTCTCTGAAAATCAAATTGAATGTAAAAATAGGACACCCATAGCGAGGCTTTTTCTTCATATCTGCTGAAATAATGTCAGCCAGATTGCTGCAGGGAATAAAAAAGGTCACTTTACACCCAAAAGCTTAGTACATCAGGACTATGCTGAAGAAAAAAGACTGGACGACAAGATTGGGTTGCAGTAGAATCTGAATTTTATTTTTTTTATTTTTTTTTTTAATAAAGGAGCCTTTCTAGAAGGGATTGCTGGTATTTATTTGATTAATAAAGCACATTGTGTTGAACAGAAGGAATGCCACGGGTTTCATTTTGAATGTACTTCTGGGACCACAAGCCGGGGTTCGACACTGCTTGCACCCAAGAGTCCCTCTGAGGAATCTTTTCCTACTAAAAGGATAACGTGGTGCTGCTCTACTGTGAACTTTTTTATTTTTCTTGACGCCTGACATTTGGAGTCTTTTCATACACAGCAATCCTCAGCAGTCCCCAGACATACCTGTGTGCACTGTGTGTCTGTATTACATGTCACATCCCAGACATACCTGTGTGCACTGTGTGTGTATTACATGTCACATCCCAGACATACCTGTGTGCACTGTGTGTCTGTATTACATGTCACATCCCAGACATACCTGTGTGCACTGTGTGTGTGTATTACATGTCACATCCCAGACATACCTGTGTGCACTGTGTGTCTGTATTAAATGTCACATCCCAGACATACCTGTGTGCACTGTGTGTGTGTATTACATGTCACATCCCAGACATACCTGTGTGCACTGTGTGTCTGTATTACATGTCACATCCCAGACATACCTGTGTGCACTGTGTGTCTGTATTACATGTCACATCCCAGACATACCTGTGTGCACTGTGTGTCTGTATTACATGTCACATCCCAGACATACCTGTGTGCACTGTGTGTCTGTATTACATGTCACATCCCAGACATACCTGTGTGCACTGTGTGTGTATTACATGTCACATCCCAGACATACCTGTGTGCACTGTGTGTCTGTATTACATGTCACATCCCAGACATACCTGTGTGCACTGTGTGTCTGTATTACATGTCACATCCCAGACATACCTGTGTGCACTGTGTGTCTGTATTACATGTCACATCCCAGACATACCTGTATGCACTGTGTGTCTGTATTACATGTCACATCCCAGACATACCTGTGTGCACTGTGTGTCTTTATTAAATGTCCAGGAAAAGCACTTTTATTCTGCAGGAAAACCGCTCCCAAGTGCCCAAAGCAAACCAGACTGAAGAGGGGAGGGCTGCTTTAGCTGCTCATATCTTGGGATTGGTAGCAGATAGAAAAATGGTTCTGACCTTCTTTGAAAGCTGACATTCCAAATGATACCAAAATCACAGTATTATATCCAGTATATCAGAAGATATAGCTATTAGAAATCAAGTCAGGAGAGAAAACTGTTTTTAATTTCATTTTCAGCTGGGCACTTGGGAGCTGTTTTCCAGCAGAATAAAAGTGCTTTTCCTGGACATATAATAGAGACACACTGCACAGTGCAGTGCACACAGGTATGTCTGGGATGTGACATGTAATACAGACACACAGTGCACACAGGTATGTCTGGGATGTGACATGTAATACAGACACACAGTGCACACAGGTATGTCTGGGATGTGACATGTAATACACACAGTACACACAGGTATGTCTGGGATATGACATGTAATACAGACACACAGTGCACATAGGTATGTCTGGGATGTGACATGTAATACAGACACACAGTGCACACAGATATGTCTGGGATGTGACATGTAATACAGACACACAGTGCACACAGGTATGCCTGGGATGTGACATGTAAAACAGACACACAGTGCACACAGGTTATGTCTGGGATATGACATGTAATACAGACACACAGTGCACACAGGTATGTCTGGGAATGTGACATGTAATACACACACACAGTGCACACAGGTATGTCTGGGATTGACATGTAATACAGACACACAGTGCACACAGGTATGTCTGGGATGTGACATGTAATACACACACACAGTGCACACAGATATGTATGGGATGTGACATGTAATACAGACACACAGTGCACACAGGTATGTCTGGATGTGACATGTAATACAGACACACAGTGGCACACAGGTATGTCTGGGATGTGACATGTAATACACACAAGTACACACAGGTATGTCTGGGATATGACATGTAATACAGACACACAGTGCACATAGGTATGTCTGGGATGTGACATGTAATACAGACACACAGTGCACACAGATATGTCTGGGATGTGACATGTAATACAGACACACAGTGCACACAGGTATGCCTGGGATGTGACATGTAAAACAGACACACAGTGCACACAGGTATGTCTGGGATATGACATGTAATACAGACACACAGTGCACACAGGTATGTCTGGGATGTGACATGTAATACACACACACAGTGCACACAGGTATGTCTGGGATGTGACATGTAATACAGACACACAGTGCACACAGATATGTATGGGATGTGACATGTAATACAGACACACAGTGCACACAGGGATGTCTGGGATATGACATGTAATACACACACACAGTGCACACAGGATGTCTGGGATGTGACATGTAATACAGACACACAGTGCACACAGGTATGTCTGGGATGTGACATGTAATACAGACACACAGTGCACACAGATATGTCTGGGATGTGACATGTAATAACAGACACACAGTGCACACAGGTATGTCTGGGATGTGACATGTAATACAGACACACAGTGCACACAGGTATGTCTGGGATGTGACATGTAATACAGACACACAGTGCACACAGGTATGTCTGGGATGTGACATGTAATACACACACACAGTGCACACAGGGATGTCTGGGATGTGACATGTAATACACACACAGTGCACACAGGTATGTCTGAGATGTGACATGTAATACACACACACAGTGCACACAGGTATGTCTGGGATATGACGGTGCACACAGGTATGTCTGGGATGTGACATGTAATACAGACACACAGTGCACACAGGTATGTCTGGGATGTGACATGTAATACAGACACACAGCACACACAGGTATGTCTGGGATGTGACATGTAATACAGACACACAGTGCACACAGGTATGTCTGGGATGTGACATGTAATACAGACACACAGTGCACACAGGTATGTCTGGGATGTGACATGTAATACAGACACAACAGTGCACACAGGTATGTCTGGGATGTGACATGTAATACAGACACACAGTGCACACAGGTATGTCTGGGATGTGACATGTAATACAGACACACAGTACACACAGGTATGTCTGGGATGTGACATGTAATACACACACAGTGCACACAGGTATGTCTGGGATGTGACATGTAATAACAGACACCACAGTGCACTCAGGTATGTCTGGGATGTGACATGTAATACACACACACAGTGCACATAGGTATGTCTGGGATGTGACATGTAATACAGACACACAGTGCACATAGGTATATCTGGGATGTGACATGTAATACAGACACACAGTGCACACAGGTATATCTGGGATATGACATGTAATACAGATACACAGTACACACAGGTATATCTGGGATATGACATGTAATACAGACATACAGTACACACAGGTATATCTGGGATATGACATGTAATACAGACACACAGTACACACAGGTATGTCTGGGATGTGACATGTAATACAGACACACAGGTGGCACACAGGTATGTCTGGGATGTGACATGTAATACAGACACACAGTACACACAGGTATGTCTGGGATATGACATGTAATACAGACATACAGTACACACAGGTATATCTGGGATATGACATGTAATAACAACAGACACACAGGTATCTGGGAAAAAACACACAGTACACAGGTATGTCTGGGATGTGACATGTAATACAGACACACAGTGCACACAGGTATGTCTGGGATATGACATGTAATACACACACAGTGCACACAGGTATGTCTGGGATGTGACATGTAATACAGACACACAGTGCACACAGGTATATCTGGGATATGACAAGTAATACAGACACACAGTGCACACAGATATGTCTGGGATGTGACATGTAATACAGACACACAGTGCACACAGGTATGTCTGGGATGTGGCATGTAATACAGACACACGTACACACAGGTATGTCTGGGATGTGACATGTAATACAGACACACAGTGCACACAGGGATGTCTGGGATGTGACATGTAATACACACACACAGTGCACACAGGTATGTCTGGGATGTGACAAGTAATACAGACACACAGTGTACACAGGTTATGTCTGGGATGTGACATGTAATACACACACACAGTGCACACAGGTATGTCTGGGATGTGACATGTAATACACACACACAGTGCACACAGGTATGTCTGGGATGTGACATGTAATACAGACACACAGTGCACACAGGTATGTCTGGGATGTGACATGTAATACACACACACAGTGCACACAGGTATGTCTGGGATGTGACATGTAATACACACACAGTGCACACAGGTATGTCTGGGATGTGACATGTAATACACACACAGTGCACACAGGTATGTCTGGGATATGACATATAATACAGACACACAGTGCACACAGGGATGTCTGGGATGTGACATGTAATACACACACAGTGCACACAGGTATGTCTGGGATGACATTTAATACAGACACACAGTGCACACAGGTATGTCTGGGATGTGACATGTAATACAGACACACAGTGCACACAGGTATGTCTGGAATATGACATGTAATACAGACACACAGTGCACATAGGTATGTCTGGGATGTGACATGTAATACACACACACAGTGCACATAGGTATGTCTGGGATGTGACATGTAATACAGACACAGTGCACACAGGTATATCTGGGATGTGACATGTAATACAGACACACAGTGCACACAGGTATATCTGGGATATGATATGTAATACAGACACACAGTACACACAGGTATGTCTGGGATATGACATGTAATACAGACACACAGTACACACAGGTATATCTGGGATGTGACATGTAATACAGACACACAGTGCACACGGGTATATTTGGGATATGACATGTAATACAGACACACAGTACACACAGGTATGTCTGGGATGTGACATGTAATACAGACACACAGTGCACACAGGTATGTCTGGGATGTGTCTGAAATCTTCTGTAAGGGAAGTGCTGTTAGTTATATAGGTGAAAATGAGGTGACAGACTCCCTTTAAGCTACTTTCACATCTGCGTTTTTGCCAGATCCGTCATGGATCAGCATAAATGTTTCTGTTAGGATAATACAACTGGCAGCATCTGTTAAGAACAGATCCGGTTGTATTATCTATAAAATGACCATGACGGATCTGGGAATAAAAGCATTGTAAGTCAATGGGGCAAACATTGTGTTTCATGCCGGATCCGTCTTGCTCCGCATCCCATGACTCACACTGCAAAACACTGCTTGTAGTGTTTTTCTCTCCGGTATGGGATCTCAATACCGGAAAGGGAAAGCACAGATGTGAAAGTAGCTTTAGTAAATCAGCTCCAATATTGCAGTTTTTGTCCTCCACTTTGACACTTGAAATCACAGTCGGCATGCAGTAACTCTTGTAACTACTACAATTCGGGGGGAAGATCTGAAGCAATGTCAGAAATATTTTTACACTGAAAGAGTAATTCAGGCTTGAAACAAGCTACCAGATGTGGTTGAGAAATCGACGGTAAGTGAAAGGGGTTTTCCGAGATTTTTTTTAACTGATGAGCTATCCTCTCTATCCATTAGTGTCTGATCAGTGGGGGTCTGACAACCAGGATACCCGCCAATAAGATGTTTGAGAAGGCACTGGCGCTCGCAGTAGCGTTGTGGCCTTTTCTCAGCTCAATCACAGCTCTCTACATTGTACAGCGGCTGTGCTTGGTATGGCACCTCAGTCCCATTCACTTCATTGTGGTTGAGCTGCTCCTAGGCCATGTGACTGATGAACGCAATGTCACATAGCCTAGGCAAAGCTGGAGAAGGCCCTGGTGCTACTGTGAGCGCTGGTGCCTTCTGAAATAGCTGATTGCCCGGTTATCAGACCTCCAACGCTCAGATACTCCAAAGGATGGATCATCTGTTAAAATATCTCAGAAAACCCCTTTAAAAATGCCTGGGATAAACACATATCTATCCTAAGATAAATAATAATATAAGAGCAGACTACATGGACCATGTGGTCTTTTTCTGCCATCAATCATCTATTTCCCATGATTGCTTTACCAAGCCATTGCATAGAAGGTCAGATTATGGCTAACAAAAGCTTAAAAAAAAAGGTGACAGACTGTAAAATTGCTCCAAAGTTTGGCCATGATGCTAGACAGCCACAGCTCTAAAGTCTAAACGTTCAGTCACACGTGTTGGATTTGACATGTACTTTGGCATGTTATGCTAGTGGCCCGTGCCTGCCTCTCTCCCACTAACTCGGGCTTGCATCTGCTGCTATTATTTAAAGGGGTTGTCCGGGCTTTTCAATAATATCAGATCGGTGGGGCTCCGACACCCGGCACCCCCGCTGATCAGCTGTAAGGGAAGATGGCGCGCGCAGCGCCTCCCTTCTCTATTCCTACCCGCTGCTGAATTCCCATAGACATACAACAGCAGACAGGAAGAGAGAAGTGAGACGGCAAGTGCGCACTGCACGCGCCATCTTCCCTTAAAGCTGATCAGCGGGGGTCCGATCTGATATTGATGACCTATCCTGAAGGCTCCTTCTCTAAGGGGGGGGTTGCATGAGCTTTAGGTTTTCTAGCATGCTAGTACCACATTAAATGTGCTGTTTTGGTTGTCTGCCTATGTACTGACCTCTGCCTAGCTACTGAGTCTGACCCTCCACTGTCTGACCAGACCTTAGACTTAGATTTACCGTATTGATCATTGGTTGCCTGCCCTGACCTCAGACTAGTTTCACTGATTCACATGTACTGTACCCTCCCCACCTCAGCCTTTTTCCTAAATATGAGTATTGCCTGATCCTTTGCACCAGTGTCTCTGACCCCAGTAGGTTAGCTTCCAACCACACCAGGATTATTCCAAGAGGTAGTGGCCCGGTGGCAATTCTGCAGTTAAAGTGGCTCTGTCACCAGATCATCCCTATTAAACCAGCTGCATAGCCTGGTAGGGATGATCCTGCAGTTTAAAATAATTCTTCTCACTGTTGGAGCCACGGTTGTTGATAAAATTATACTTTTATTCATTTGCTGGCAGGCAATTTTGAGAACCAGGAAGTGGGCTTTGTCAGTATGAGCCGCGATATGCGATGCCTACTGACGTCTAAACACCCCTCCTTCCCCTTGATTGACAGTGCTAGACCTAGGGGAAATGCTCCCCTCACTGCACTATGTTCTCTTGTCTCCTTCCAACTCTCAACTCCACATAGCTTCCTGCAACATTGCCCTTGGTAGGAAGCAGGACTAGCACTCTTTTTCCCAAAAGGGGGAGAATGGAATGGTAACTTCCATTTTATCTAAAGGTACTCTCTGTCAGATACACTGTCACCTGCTGGTGAACCAGGCACAGTGCAGGAAATACAATACATAACAGTTACAACAATATGATTAAGGCACAGTATCAGAGGACCATTAGAGACAGTAGCTTGGTAAGAATAATAGTGCCCACTCTGGGGTACTACAGAAAGTTTATAGTAGCCTTGGATCATCTACAGAAGGGATGCCCAACCTGTGACCCTATAGCTGTTGCAAGACTACAACTCCCAGCATACCTGGACAGTCTACAGCTATCAGCCTACAGCAGAGCATGGTGGGAGTTGTAGTTTTACAACAGCTGGAGGGCTGCAGGTTGAGCATACCTGATCTACAGGAAACAAAAAACAAACTGAAGAATATTTAGTGACAACTGCAGAATAAACAGGGCTAAGAAGATTTACAGTTGTCACCCAGTGCATTCTTGAATTGGTGCAATGCAGCTCAGGCACATAGATTATTCTTGAGAAACCTACAAGTGACACCAGAAATATCAACCATCATGACTATGGTCACAATGCTATGATGCAGGATGTTTACCATATGATGTTATGATGCTTGGTTTGCATTGTTGGTGGATCATTTAAGGTCAATAGGTAGTGGTCCTCTCCTAGCAACAGACTCCATACCAAGGCTGCTGTGTAAATATACCTGGAACAATCGTCATGCAGGAGCCACAATCACAAGTGCCATGGAGGTCGTGCCTTTGTGTTCAGTGACCTTAACGGTTTGCCTTCAGCATCTAGAATGTAAGGAATAATCCAAGAAAAGTATGATTTATCATTAGAGGTTTGTATATGGTAGTGTAGCTCAGGTGAACACCTGATGAAGTTCCCGGAGGGACCAGAATGTTCAGACGCTCCTGTACTTTCCAGAACACACAAGAGAAAGAATTGATTGTTCTATTTAAGCTGCCTGTATCTAAGCACCTGAAGATTCATACACAGACACGGCAGCTTTTTATAGAAACAGGTCTGTTTTATAGGGCTCACAAAGTCCTAATAAGTTTATTCCAGCTGTGGAGATCTCTGGAGACAAAGAGACGAAACTTAGAATGAGTTTCTGTTCTTCACTGCCCATTTACACACCATATGAAGTCATTAAAGGGGTTATCCACAAAGGGCATTCATCCATAAGATAGGTCATAAATGATGGTCTTCCACCATAGTCTGGAGAAGCTTCAATAATGGGGCTGCCAGAAAAAGCCAAATACACCACATCCATGGTGGCTCCATGCAAGCTACTTCTCAATGATGGAGGGCCCCTGTTCTGGTGATCAGTGGGGTCCCAGCAGTGGGCTCCAGTGATTAGATACTCATCACCTATCCCAGTGATGGCTAACCTTGGCACTCCAGCTGTGGTAAAACTACAAATCCCAAGATGCCCCCCTTGCTTGACTGCTCTCAGAACTCAATAGAAATAAATGGAGCATGCTGGGAGTCGTAGTTTCACCACAGCTGGAGTGCCGAGGTTAGCCATCACTGACCTATCCTGTCACTAGGTGATAAATGGCCAATGTGGGTTAACTCTTTAAAGAAATAATTCAGTGCCTTGTTATGGCTAGTGCAGGGCGAAAGAGGGGCATAGTACGACACCAGAATTCTCTTTGGTATTTTTTAAAATTCCTTTGAGATACTTCACCCCTAGAATCCCTGCATTACTGCGGATTAGTACTTTCTAAGTGTACCTTATTATTTTATTATTATTATTAGTTTATTTTTTATTTGGACCAAAAAATGGCAGTGGTAAGAAATCAGGGCAGAACATAGGACAGCAGTCAGAGCAGAGGATAGCAGTCAGGACTGAGGACAGCAGTCAGGACAGGGGAGCACAGTCAGGACAGAGGTCAGCAGTCAAAACAGAGAGAAGCACAGTCAAGACAAAGTTGGGCAGTTAGGACATAACAGTAAAGTGAGGACAGAGGAGCACAGATGCACAGTCAGGACAAATGACACAGTCAAGACAGAGCAGCACAGTGCAGCATAGTCAGTATACAGGGCAGAGCAGCATAGCCAGGACAGGACACAGTGTAGGGGCGTAGCTATAGGGGGTGCAGAGGTAGCAGTCGCTACCGGGCCCAGGAGCCTGAGGGGGCTCAAAGACCCTTGTGCCTCATAAGAAGACACACAAAGTACTGACAGAAGGGGGGCCCAAGCTGAACTCTTGCACCAGGGCCCATGAGCCTTTAGCTACGCCCCTGACACAGTGTACAGTATAATCAGTACAGAGGAGTACAATTGTAGTACCCCAGAGTGGTATTACCATTACTACACCCTACTACTGTTTATTATAGGCTAACAATAATGTCAACTGTGTATTTATTCTAAGCCCTCTTACACTGTGTATTCATAATATATGTTACTGTTATGTTCATGTACTGTGTCTGGATCACCATCAGGTGGCAGGGTTTCTGGAAGAGAGATCTTTAGATAGAATGGAACTTGCCATTCCATTCTCCCCCTTTCGGGCTGAAGTGGACTAGTGCTGTTTACCAACCAAGGAAAGTGTATAAAGAAGCTCTAGTGTCTTCTAGTTTATTTAGGTTTAGATTTGGTAGTGGAGTCTAGTGTTGGAAGCAGACAAGTCATGGTGGCTCAGTGAGGGGAATGCACCCCTCCTGCAGCAGGAGTCTCGCAGCTCATAGAGCACCATGACTCCTTACTGATACAGATAGAGTATCAAAAGAGGGTCAACAGCCAAAGGCACCCAACAGAAAAGATACCAGAACCAGTCCTAAAGTCCACATACCAGACAGAAGCCAGAGTCTAGCAAAGCAGAGAAAGATAGAGCAAGGTATTCAAGTTTGCCTTCCAGTTTACCTCAAACCTGCTGGAACCAAAAGAAAAACCGAATATTGTCTGGATGCATGTTGATTCAAGTTAAGCTGATTAACATTTACCAAATCTGGACTCAACTTATTCTCCACCTCCTAATACTCTCCCCTTGCTCCAAAGCCTAACCCTGGGTATGAACACTATCCAGGTAGGAGCACTGTGACACACACAGAAACTATTAAGGGCGCACAGTCAGTACAGAGGAGCACAGTCAGTACAGAGGAGCACAGTCAGTACAGAGGAGCACAGTCAGTACAGAGGAGCACAGTCAGTACAGAGCAGCACAGTCAGTATAGAGCAGCACAGTCAGTACAGAGGAGCACAGACAGTACACAGCAGCACAGTCAGTACAGAGGAGCACAGTCAGTACAGAGCAGCACAGTCAGTACAGAGCAGCACAGTCAGTACACAGCAGAACAGTCAGTACAGAGGAGCACAGTCAGTACAGAGGAGCACAGTCAGTACAGAGGAGCACAGTCAGTACAGAGGAGCACAGACAGTACAGAGGAGCACAGTCAATACAGAGGAGCACAGTCAGTACAGAGGAGCACAGTCAGCACAGAGGAGCACAGTCAGCACAGAGGAGCACAGTCAGTACAGAGCAGCACAGTCAGTACAGAGCAACACAGTCAGTACAGAGGAGCACAGTCAGTACAGAGGAGCACAGTCACTACAGAGCAGCACAGACAGTACAGAGGAGCACAGACAGTACACAGCAGCACAGTCAGTACAGAGCAGCACAGTCAGTACAGAGGAGCACAGATAGTACACAGCAGCACAGTCAGTACAGAGGAGCACAGTCAGTACAGAGGAGCACAGTCAGTACACAGCAGCACAGTCAGTACACAGCAGCACAGTCAGTACACAGCAGCACAGTCAGTACAGAGGAGCAGTCAGTACAGAGAAGCACAGTCAGTACAGAGGAGCACAGTCAGTACAGAGCAGCACAGTCAGTACAGAGGAGCACAGTCAGTACAGAGCAGCACAGTCAGTACAGAGGAGCACAGTCAGTACAGAGGAGCACAGTCAGTACAGAGCAGCACAGTCAATAAAGAGCAGCACAGTCAGTACAGAGCAGCACAGTCAGTACAGAGCAGCACAGTCAGTACAGAGGAGCACAGTCAGTACAGAGGAGCACAGTCAGTACAGAGCAGCACAGACAGTACAGAGCAGCACAGTCACTACAGAGGAGCACAGTCAGTACAGAGGAGCACAGTCAGTACAGAGCAGCACAGTCAATAAAGAGCAGCACAGTCAGTACAGAGGAGCACAGACAGTACAGAGCAGCACAGTCAGTACAGAGGAGCACAGTCAGTACAGAGGAGCACAGTCAGTACAGAGGAGCACAGTCAGTACAGAGGAGCACAGACAGTACAGAGGAGCACAGTCAGTACAGAGGAGCACAGTCAGTACAGAGCAGCACAGTCAGTACAGAGGAGCACAGACAGTACAGAGGAGCACAGAAAGTACAGAGGAGCACAGTCAGTACACAGCAGCACAGTCAGTACAGAGGAGCACAGTCAGTACAGAGGAGCACAGACAGTACAGAGCAGCACCGACAGTACAGAGCAGCACCGTCAGTACAGAGCAGCACCGTCAGTACAGAGGAGCACAGTCAGTACAGAGGAGCACAGTCAGTACAGAGGAGCACAGTCAGTACAGAGGAGCACAGTCAGTACAGAGGAGCACAGACAGTACAGAGGAGCACAGTCAGTACAGAGGAGCACAGACAGTACAGAGGAGCACAGTCAGTACAGAGCAGCACAGTCACTACAGAGCAGCACAGTCACTACAGAGCAGCACAGTCACTACAGAGTAGCACAGTCACTACAGAGCAGCACAGTCAGTACAGAGCAGCACAGTCAGTACAGAGGAGAACAGACAGTACACAGCAGCACAGTCAGTACAGAGGAGCACAGTCAGTACAGAGGAGCACAGTCAGTACACAGCAGCACAGTCAGTACACAGCAGCACAGTCAGTACAGAGGAGCAGTCAGTACAGAGGAGCACAGTCAGTACAGAGGAGCACAGTCAGTAAAGAGCAGCACAGTCAGTACAGAGGAGCACAGTCAGTAACACCAGGAGCACAGTCAATACAGAGCAGCACAGTCAGTACAGAGCAGCACAGTCAGTACAGAGGAGCACAGTCAGTACAGAGGAGCACAGACAGTACACAGCAGCACAGTCAGTACAGAGGAGCAGCAGTCAGTACAGAGGAGCCACAGTCAATACAGAGGAGGCACAGTCAATACAGAGGAGCACAGTCAATACAGAGGAGCACAGTCAGTACAGAGCAGCACAGTCAGTACAGAGCAGCACAGTCAGTACAGAGAAGCACAGTCCAGTACACCAGCAGCACAGTCAGTACAGAGCAGCACAGTCAGTACAGAGCAGCAAGACAGTACAGGGCACAGACAGTACAGAGGACACAGTCACTACAGAGCAGCACAGTCAGTACAGAGGAGCACAGTCAGTACACAGCAGCAGCACTCAGTACACAGTCAGCCACAGTCAGTACAGAGGAGCACAGTCAGTACAGACAGTACAGACAGCAGTAACAGAGACAGAGACAGACAGTACAGAGGAGCACAGACAGCTACAGAGCAGCACAGTCAGTACAGAGGAGCAGTCACAGTACAGAGGAGCCACAGTCAGTACAGCACAGTCAGTACAGAGGAGCACAGTGCACACAGTACAGAGCAGCACAGTCAGTACAGAGGAGCACAGTCAGTACAGAGGAGCACAGTCAGTACAGAGCAGCACAGACAGTACAGAGAGCACAGACAGTACAGAGGAGCACAGTACAGTACAGAGTACAGAGGCAGCACAGTCAGTACAGTCAGTACAGCACAGTCAGTACAGACAGCACAGACAGCACAGACAGTACAGAGGAGCACAGACAGTACAGAGGAGCACAGTTCAGTCAGAGCAGTCAGTACAGACAGTAGCACAGTCAGTACACAGCAGCACAGTCAAGTACAGCAGTCAGCACAGCAGCACAGTCAGTCAGTACAGAGCAGCACAGACGAGCACAGTCAGTACAGAGCACAGCAGTACAGAGCAGCAGCAGACAGTACAGAGGAGCACAGTCTCAGTACAGAGGAGCACAGTCAGTACAGAGGAGTACAGTCAGTACAGAGCAGCAGAGTCAAGTACAGAGCAGCAGAGTCAGTAGCAACAGTCAGAGAGCAGAGTCAGTACACAGCAGCACAGTCAGTACAGAGAGCACAGTCAGTACAGAGGAGCACAGTCAGTACAGTCAGTACAGACAGTACACAGCACAGTCAGTACAGAGGAGCACAGTCAGTACAGAGAAGCACAGTCAGTACAGAGGAGCACAGACAGTACAGAGCATCACAGTCAGTACAGAGGAGCACAGTCAGTATAGAGCAGCACAGTCAGAACAGAGGAGCACAGACAGCACACAGCAGCACAGTCAGTACAGAGGAGCACAGTCAGTACAGAGGAGCACAGTCATACAGAGGAGCACAGACGTACAGAGGAGCACAGACAGTACAGACGCACAGTAGTACAGAGGAGCACAGTCAGTACAGAGGAGTACAGTCAGTACAGAGGAGCACAGTCAGTACAGAGCAGCACAGTCAGTACAGAGCAGCACAGTCAGTTCAGAGGAGCACAGTCAGTACAGAGCAGCACAGTCAATACAGAGGAGCACAGTCAGTACAGAGCAGCACAGTCAGTACAGAGCAGCACAGTCAGTACACAGCAGCACAGTCAGTACAGAGGAGCACAGTCAGTACAGAGGAGCACAGTCAGTACAGAGGAGCCACAGACAGTACAGAGCATCACAGTCAGTACAGAGGAGCACAGTCAGTACAGAGGAGCACAGTCAGTACAGAGAGCACCAGTCAGTACAGAGGAGCACAGTCAGTATAGAGCAGCACAGTCAGTACAGAGCAGCACAGTCAGTACAGAGCAGCACAGTCAGTACAGAGGAGCACAGTCAGTACAGAGGAGCACAGTCAGTACAGAGAGCACAGTCAGTACAGAGAAGCACAGTCAGTACAGACAGTCAGTACAGAGCAGCACAGACAGTACAGAGGAGCACAGTCACTACAGAGCAGCACAGTCAGTACAGAGGAGCACAGTCACTACAGAGGAGCACAGTCACTACAGAGGAGCACAGTCACTACAGAGGAGCACAGTCAGTACAGAGGAGCACAGTCACTACAGAGGAGCACAGACAGTACAGAGGAGCACAGACAGTACAGAGGAACACAGTCAGTACACAGGAGCACAGTCAGTACAGAGGAGCACAGTCAGTACAGAGGAGCACAGACAGTACAGAGGAACACAGTCACTACAGAGCAGCACAGTCACTACAGAGGAGCACAGTCACTACAGAGGAGCACAGTCACTACAGAGGAGCACAGTCAGTACAGAGCAGCACAGTCAGTACAGAGGAGCACAGTCACTACAGAGGAGCACAGTCACTACAGAGGAGCACAGTCAGTACAGAGCAGCACAGACAGTACAGAGGAACACAGTCAGTACACAGGAGCACAGTCAGTACAGAGGAGCACAGTCAGTACAGAGGAGCACAGTCAGTACAGAGGAGCACAGACAGTACAGAGAAACACAGTCCAGTACAGAGAGCAGTCAGTACAGGGGAGCACAGTCAGTACAGAGGAGCCAGTCAGTACAAGGACACAGACAGTACAGAGCAGTACAGACAGTACAGAGGAGCACAGTCAGTACAGAGGAGCACAGTCAGTACAGAGCAGCACAGACAGTACAGAGCAGCACAGACAGTACAGAGGAGCACAGACAGTACAGTGGAGCACAGTCAGTACAGAGGAGCACAGTCAGTACAGAGCAGCACAGTCAGTACAGAGCAGCACAGTCAGTACACAGCAGCACAGTCAGTACACAGCAGCACAGTCAGTACACAGCAGCACAGTCAGTACACAGCAGCACAGTCAGTACACAGCAGCACAGTCAGTACAGAGGAGCACAGTCAGTAAAGAGCAGCACAGTCAGTACAGAGGAGCACAGTCAGTACAGAGCAGCACAGTCAGCACAGTCAGTACAGAGCAGCAGAGTCAATACAGAGCAGCAGAGTCAGTACAGAGCAGCAGAGTCAGTACAGAGCAGCACAGTCAGTACAGAGGAGCACAGTCAGTACAGAGCAGCACAGTCAGTACAGAGGAGCACAGTCAGTACAGAGGAGCACAGTCAGTACAGAGCAGCACAGTTAGTACACAGCAGCACAGTCAGTACACAGCAGCACAGTCAGTACACAGCAGCACAGTCAGTACACAGCAGCACAGTCAGTACAGAGCAGCACAGTCAGTACACAGCAGCACAGTCAGTACACAGCAGCACAGTCAGTACAGAGAAGCACAGTCAGTACAGAGGAGCACAGACAGTACAGAGCATCACAGTCAGTACAGAGGAGCACAGTCAGTATAGAGCAGCACAGTCAGTACAGAGCAGCACAGTCAGTATAGAGGAGCACAGTCAGTACAGAGCAGCACAGTCAGTACAGAGCAGCACAGTCAGTACAGAGCAGCACAGTCAGTACAGAGCAGCACAGTCAGGACAGAGGAGCACGATGAATACAGAGCAGCACCATCAGTATAGAAAAGCACAGTCAGGATAGAGGTGCATGATTAGTCCAGAGCAGCATAGTCAGTACAGAGCAGCACAGTCAGTACCGAGGAGCACAGTCAGAATAGAAGACAGATTAGTACAGAGAAGCACCATCAGTAGAAAGGAGCACATTCAGGACAGAGCAGCACAGTCAGGACAGAGCAGCACAGTCAGGACAGAGGAGCACAGTCAGGGCAGAGGAGCACAGTCAGGACAAAGCAGCACAGTCAGGACAGAGCCGACTGTGAGGATCACACATCCTCCATAATAACTACTTCAAAACTGGTCCCGCACCCTGTCTCCCAACAGGAAACCATAGGCACTGTGTAATCTTATTTACAAAGTTATAATATATTAAGAAAACACCCCTGTCGTATATCCATAGTCAATAAAACCTAAAATCATGTAACAACAAGCAAACCCCCAGGAGGTAAACTCTGCTGTTTTATCCATCTCTTCCACCAGCTGTGACAACACGTGATGAGAATTCTAATTCTTCTTATTGCTCCTTTTTTTATTATTTGAGAAAATGTAGAAAAAAACTGAAAAAAAAACAAGTAAAAAATTGTACAATAAAACCAAGGAAGTGATAGTTAGCAAAGTTTTCTTTTCGATCCAGGGGAAAGAGAACACCCATCCAAAAGATTTTATCTATATTAGCCTGGGTGAGGCTATCTGACACCATTATGTGGGGCCTCTATTCCTCTCTGAATTAACCCCTGTACTCCTGTCCTGTGGTAGCCAAACAAACAATGAAACCAGCTAATGAGCAGACAAGATCAGTCAGCAACTGTCCCTGGACGTAGCCATAGCAACCATTGTTGACTACTGGAAAAGGACACACAATAGAAATAAGGCTTATACTATAAAATGAACGGTATAAAGCCGCCCTTCCTTTATCATTTCATTTCTAAACAGACATAATGAATAATTCCCTGGAAAACAGGATATTTTAGGATACTTAGGCTAGTTTCACACTAGCGGCAGCATGGATCTGGCGGGTGACGGCTCCTGCTGGATCCGTGCTGCCGCAGGGTGC
Organism: Rhinella marina; assembly: GCA_900303285.1. Lineage (NCBI taxonomy): Eukaryota > Metazoa > Chordata > Amphibia > Anura > Bufonidae > Rhinella > Rhinella marina. The sequence goes on along the minus strand of ONZH01018717.1, from coordinate 66,414 downwards.
TCCGGCCCCATTCACTGTAATAGGGGGCGGGCCGCGGATCCGGCCACAGCACATTAACCCCTTCTGAGAGGCGGCCGGAACGAAAATATAACATGTACAACCCTTCACCCGCCGGATCCGTGCTGTCGTTAGTGTGAAAGTACCCTTAATTAGTCCCTGCCTAGGTTATGGAGTCTGGTCATTTTTTTCAAAAATCCCTATGCCCTAGTAGTGCCATAAACACAAAACTAATAATCAGAAAGGAATAGATGATTTCTGCCTGCGCTAACTACCTGCTGAATTATTGAAAGCCAAATTATAAAGCGTCTGGGTTCAGGTTATAAGAAATAAGAAACGTCTGGATCTAGAATGGTAATGAAAACTTCCTGGGTGCAAATCATTCATAATCCCCTGTTATCTCATTTACAAGGATAGAGGTCAGGCCCCATTTTATAATATTAGATTGGCTCGGGATTGTACCGCCTGTTATTGTCTGTCATCATTTCGCTGGAGGCTGAGTAAGGCAGAGGTTAATAATATCAGTCACAAAGCCGTAGCCTTATGAGAATATATAACCGTGGTGAATGGAACAGTCGGAAAATTTGTAACTAATGATTTACATTTACATTACATTTTAGACTCTGGAGGTCACGGCTAGAATAAATGTGTTTCTATTCTGGCTATAGTTAGCGAATTTTCAATATAATACAACATAACCAAGAGAAAACAGAGGGAACAGGGCAGTAAAGTCCAGAGGGCCGGAGTTCTGTAAGATAACATGGTCCATTCTCGGTCGGGAAAATAAGCAGGATGATATAGCTGGACTATGCGGATAAGTGAGGAGCCTGCTAATTGACCCTGAAGGGTCACTCAAACTGGTAGAGGTCCCAGTGTAACTTCTCATATAGGGAAAAGAAGTCTTGGACCTCGGTGCGACTGCCGCTTCTGAACCCTTCATAGCTACATCTGTGGATGAAGAAAGGAAGAATGGAGGGAGGAAGAAAAAAAACAGGAGACTAATAAAAAAAATCCTCTGCCATTTGCAAAACCCTTGTTGAGAAGAGAGGATGTTTGGGCAGCTGTTTGGGCAGCGGTGGCAGAAAGCTTCGTAGGGTACCACCAAGAAAAGACACCCCTGTGGATGCTTAACCTTTACAGAGATAAGGAGGAAGCGCAAAAGGTATGGTGATGATGGCTTAAAGAGGAGCTGTCATGATATACACACAGTCCTATCTGCAGGCAGCATGTTAAAGAGCAGGATGATCAGATGGATATATACTGTAGTTTTGTGAGAAAGATTTTATTTTAGTCATTGAAATCTCTGCCATTTCTAGGCTTAGGAGTCATGTTGGTGGTCCTATCAGTGATTGACAGCTATCTCTAGATGCAAAGTCATATGGGAAGGCTGTCTATCACTGATAGGACCTCTCACGGGACTCCTGAGCCTAGAAAGAGGAATTAACTGGGGAAGGAACAGGACACTTACCTGGTCTGCAGATCCAACAATTCCTGGGCTCCTCTTCTGTCATCCAAGACTTCCTGAAGACAATCCCCCTTGCCCATGGATTAGCCAGCACTGCTCACGTGAACAGTTCTGGCTAATCGATGAGTAGGGCTGGACAAGTAGGACGTGGTTTGGGCTACTGAAACACACTGTGCATCTGGTAGTCTGAGAAGTGGTGCAGCCATATTGGATGGCAGAAGAGGAGCTCTGGAATCAGTAGATCTGCAGCTAAAAATATGAAAGGAGGCCACCTTGTAAGTGTTTTGTTCATTGCTCAGTTAATGTGATTTTTTTTCTTGCATTGGTCCATTTAAAGTAAAATGGAGTACTGAGGACCATTGGAGAGCTCCCTGTAACTTAGGATTCATTGGGATGTTTATGTCTTCGGCAATACATTTTATAGTGGACAGTTCTTCAAGCCTCCAAGAAAACCAATATTTACACTTAGGAAAAATGTCATATCACACTTGGCAGATTGAGAAAATGAACATTGACACCTTATGATGATCCAGAACACTGCTACACTGACACTTGAAGACCTAGAAATAACAAAGGTTTGACATCAATAGATCTTAATCAAGACTAGAAGGCTGATACATTCCTTAAAAGTATGTGAGAACTTTGATGTAGATGTGTTATAAAGGCTGATGATCTCATGGGTCTGATCGTCTGTTATTTCAGGTGGAAGTTACGACTGGCCATGCATCTTCCCTACAGAGGCTAGTTCAAGAAATATAAAACATTACATAAAAAATGAATAAAAAATCCCAATTTATCATGATACAAAATCAATACATTATAGGGACATGCTAGCAAAACCTTCAATAGGCTGCAGTCCAAATCATAACCACTGGGAGGCCGACCAGAGACTAACTTAGCATCGACAACTCCCAATAGATTATCGCAAAGTCATGTTTTTCAAAGTTGGACAGCTTGTGCCACTCATCTCAGGAAACCTCGAGTCATTCATCTTAGGAAACCCTGTGGCACTAGTCTCAGGAAATCTTGTGCCACTCATCTCAGGGCAACTTTGTGCTGCGCATCTTAGGAAACATTGTGCCACTTATCTCTGGAAACCTTGTTCCACTCTTCTCAAGAAACCTTGTGCCACTCATCTCATGAAAACTTTGTGTCGCACATCTCTGGAAACCTTGTGCCACTTATCTTGGAAACCTTGTGCCACTCATCTCAGTAAAACTCGTGCCACTCATCTCATGAAAACCTTTTGCCACTCATCTTAGGAAACCTTGTGCCACACATCTCTGGAAACCTTGTGCCACTTATCGTAGGAAACCTTGTGCCACTCATCTCATGAAAACCTCATGCCACTCATCTCATGAAAACCTAGTGCCACTCATCTCAGGAAACCTTGTGCCACTCATCTTAGGAAACCTCATGCCACTCATCTCAGGAAACCTCATGCCACTCATCTCAGGAAACCTCATGCTACCCATCTCTGGAAACCTCATACCACTCATCTCAGGAAACCTCGTGCCACTCATCTCATGAAAACCTCATGCCACTCATCTCAGGAAACCTTGTGCCACTCATCTTAGGAAACCTCATGCTACCCATCTCTGGAAGCCTCATGCCGCTCATCTCAGTAAACCTCGTGCCACTGATCTCATGAAAACCTCATGCCACTCATCTCGTGAAAACCTTTTGCCACTCAACTCAGGAAACCTCAAGTTATTCATCTTAGGAAAACCTTGTGCCACTCATCTCAAGAAGCCAAGAGGGAAGATAAAAAGAACATATCTCTACTGGCCATTTAAATGAGTGGGGGTCATGAGGGGGTCCTATAACAATTTGACCTACAGTAATAGGACATAGGAATATGAGTATGTTTTACATGTAATGACAACTACAGGGGTCCTACTTCATATAATGTCCACTTCTTATAGAAAGCATCTTTAAAGAAGACCTGTAACCGCTCCTGATGTCTGTTTAGTAACTACTAGAATTCCCCATATACAGTAATATTAATTTTGGAGCATCTAGTCTTCTGACTCTATGTTGAGCTATCCCTCTATTATTTATACTCGAGTGACTAGGAGTGTGAAAGAGGCCTTATTTTTATCAGTGTTATAGAAGTAAGCATGGAAATAAAAGAAACATAATGTAAGGACACAGAGTTTCAGGACTTGTTCAGTTGCAATATAGTGCAAGGATGACAGATGAAATACTTTTTGCACATTTGCAAACAATCTCTGTCTACTTTGAAGTGCAGATCTGATCTGAAGTTCCAAAAATTCTGCATTCAAAGTAGGAACTAACCCATATTCTCAGTACATTATTCAGAATTCAATTTACCATAAAAGAGTAAAAGGAAACAGCTACTTATTCTAAACAGAGCGATGGCGGCATGCATCACCTCAGTAAGAAGCATGTTGGATAATCCTATTATGGAGAATATGATTTAGAATAGCTTTGATTTTTTTCTAGTGTGACTTTGTAAAATGGATTACTACTGGTACAGAGGTTCCTCGGTGGCCCTCATCTGCAGATATGCGACTCTACCTTTCAATGGTTTCAAATTTGTCAAATACGCTAAATAGAAGGGAAGATCAATGGCAATAGATAGACTTTATGTTCTGCAGCTACAATTGTCCCAAAACAGGCACAAAAACATTAATTTCTTAGGTTGGATGAGGATCAACTTGTTCATTCTTTGATTACAAAACCTTAAATCCCACATCCCCTTCTTTCTCTGGTTCTTTGTGCTTCTTTTTATATACAGTAAACATGTGAAATTGCAAAAAAGAAAAAGTAAAAGCTAAAAAGTAAACAGGCAAAAATAAACTTAAAATTAACATAAAAAATCATAAACACAAAAAAAGAATCTGAATTTTAATGGGGATGAAGCCAGATGCACAGGCAAATTATAGATTTAATCAAGTTATTTACCAGTTATGTATTTTTGGTTGACCTGATCTGACGAAACAGTAGAGACCGAGAAGTGGAAACTAATAAAGACATTTTTAGATTTTTTGAGACTGGTGTGTACATTTTGTTTGCTATATGTCCTGTAACGATACTAGTTTGTGAAGAAGCATTTATTTAAAGGGGTTTTCAATTTTTTTATGGGGCAAACTACAAAAATCATACAAAACTTGTCATCAACTTTATGCTGACTGTACTGAGGGCAGCATAAATTAGTGACAGAAATGCTGATTTCAGCTGTGTGTCTCTCTTGAGCTAAAAGTGAGTGGTTGCTGAGAACCAACATCACAAATATTGCAGCCCAGGCCTTGAAAAGAGTCAAATCTACCTGAGAAGAGTCATGGTTATTCCTAATCTCCTGCTCTCCCCACCCATCTGCTGATGATTGGCAGTTCTCTCCTAGAGAGAAAGGGAGAAAACTAGGTAGAAGCCTGTCAATCATCATCAGGTGGGCAGGGAAAGCAGGAATTCATGAATAACCAGGACTCTTCTCATGAAGATTTGACTCTTTTCCAGGCCTAATCTGCAATGTTTGTGACGTTGGTTCTCGGCAACCACTTATTCTTAACTTATAAATGACAGACCGCTGAAATCTACTCCGCTGTCTGTACTTTATTCTGCTGTTAGTATGGGTAGCATAAAGTTGATGACAGGTTCCCTTTAAACTAACCTTTCTAAGCCCCCTCTGATCCAACATCTCCATTCAGTTCTCTCTGCCATGTGATGCACTGCAGCCAATCACTGGCCTCAGAGGTCTTGTGCCATATACCAGCAAGGCCTGTTACTGGCTCTGCTGTAGCCAAAACTATATATCATGGTTGCAACCTTGTGGAAAGGATGGATCAGAGGTGCTGGATTGGAGGTGGCTCGGGAAGGTGAGTTTAAGTTTTTTTTTTTTTTTAATTTTTAAGTTTTAACATGCCACCCTGCAAATTGAAAAAAAATAACTTGCTCAACCCCTTTAAAGGGGTATTCCCATCTTAATGATCACATTTTAAAATGGAATACTGGTGGCCTTGATGATTTTTGTAAATATATGTCATTAACCAAAGTTTCCTGCTTTAGATAAAATCACATTTTCCTACCCCATAGTTTACAGATCGTATCCATTGGTTACGGCCCGCTTTCCACGGTGTCCCAGCGGGCCGCGCTTGCGCAGACCGCACTACGTTTTCACCCAGGCAGCCGCTGTTTTCTGCAAGAGCGCGCACGTAGCCGAGCATGCGCACATGCGCGCTCCATTCCTGGCTGTCTGATACAGAGCAGCGCTTGCTCTGTATCAGATGCGGGCAGCTGCGCATGCGCGGTAGCTGCCTCCGGCTTCTCCGCTATGTCAGATACAGAGCAGCGATTGCTCTGTATCAGATGCGGGCAGAGAAGAGGATCGCGAGCCGGAGACACCTGCATCTACAGAGGTAAGTATAAAAAAAAACAAAAAAAAAACCCCACTATACTTACCAACGATGTGGGCACTGGGGGCGGTGGGGGAACAATTGAGTATCACAGATTTTTTTTTATTTTTTATATATACTGATTTTGGGGACACTAGGGGACACTGGGTGTGGTGGGGGCCATAACAATGTGGAGGAAGATTGAGGGGGGACATATATATATGTATGTTCTCTAGGGGGAACAATTGAGTATCACTGTTTTTTTTTTTTATATATATTGATTTTGGGGACACTAGGGGTGGTGGGGGCCATAATAATGTGGAGGGAGGGTGAGGGGGGACATATATACATTTTTATTTTGAGGAGCACTGTTTTTTAATTGTTTTTTAAATTGATATATGGGACACTAGGGGGAAGATAAAAGACGTTTAAAGTGACATCACTGTATTTATTATTCCTGTACGGTGACATCACTGTGTTTATTATTAGTGTTCAGCGAGCTGCTGGACGGAAGGAATCACTACAAAGTAGAAGCCTGAGGAGGTAAGTGGTCCGTGTTTGTGTGTTTGTTTTCTATTTTTCAGGGTCGTGAATGCAGAGGACTACGTCGGACCAGCTTTTTTTTTTTTTTTAATAAAATGGTCAAACAGGGGTCTGGGGGAGTGTTTATTTCAATAAAATGTTTTATACTTGTGTGTGTGTGTGTTTTTTCTTACAATACTACAGTTTTAGTAATTATGGCTATCTACAGACGGCCCTGATTACTAATACTGGGCTTAGTGCTGGCCGGTATGGCCAGCACTAACCCCAACATCTATTAGCTCGGCACCCACCGCCACCAGGGGTGCCGGGAAGAGCCGGGTACCCGCAGGACCGGACCTTCTAAATTGAGGGTCTGGCTCTGGGGCGGCTGCAGGCTGGTGCCATTAGGCTGGGAAGGGCCAATAACCGTGTCCCTTCCCACCCTGGTAGTGCCAGGCTGCCGCTGCTGGTTGTATCTGGCTGACGAAGGAAAAAAGGGGGGGACCCCACGCCATTTTTTTTCCAAAAATAATTAAATAATTTTAAAAAATGGCGTGGGGTCCCCCCTTTTTTCCTTCGCCAGCCAGATACAACCAGCAGCGGCAGCCTGGCACTACCAGGGTGGGAAGGGACACGGTTATTGGCCCTTCCCAGCCTAATGGTACCAGCCTGCAGCCGCCCCAGAGCCAGACCCTCAATTTAGAAGGTCCGGTCCTGCGGGTACCCGGCTCTTCCCGGCACCCCTGGTGGCGGTGGGTGCCGAGGTAATAGATGTTGGGGTTAGTGCTGGCCTGCCATACCAGCAAGCACTAAGCCCAGTATTAGTAATCAGGGCCGTCTGTAGATAGCCGTAATTACTAAAACTGTAGTATTGTAAAATAAAAATACACACACACAAGTATAAAACATTTTATTGAAATAAACACTCCCCCAGACCCCTGTTTGACCATTTTATTTAAAAAAAAAAAAAAAAAAAGCTGGTCCGACGTAGTCCACCGAATCCGACGTAGTCCTCTGCATTCACGACCCTGAAAAATAGAAAACAAACACACAAACACAGACCACTTACCTCTTCCTGCACTGGGATAATACACACAGCGATGTCACTGTACAGGGATAACAAACACAGTGATGTCACAGTACAGGGATAATAAACCTCAGATCAACACATTGTGCCCCCATCAGACCTCAGATCAGCGTCTTGTGCCCCCATCAGACCTCAGGTCAGCGTCTTGTGCCCCCATCAGACCTCAGGTCAGCGTCTTGTGTTCTCATCAGAGCTCAGGTCAGCGTCTTGTGCCCCCATCAGACCTCAGGTCAGCGTCTTGTGCCCCCCTCAGACCAGGGTCTTGTGCCCCCCTCAGACCAGGGTCTTGTGCCCCCCCTCAGACCAGTGTCTTGTGCCCCCCCTCAGACCAGCGTCTTGTGCCCCCCCTCAGACCAGCGTCTTGTGCCCCCCCTCAGACCAGCGTCTTGTGCCCCCCTCAGACCAGCGTCTTGTGCTGCGTCAGGTCATAGGGTGCGCCCTCAGGGAAGACAGTGGAGTGCGGAACAGGTAAGTATGCTTTTTTAAAGTGGCTGGGTGGGCTGATCTGAGGGGGGCGTGGGGCCCCCCATGAAATCATTGGAGCCGGGGCCTGGAGCAGTAGCTCCAGATGCTCCAATTATAATCCGGCCCTGGCTGCGCCCCCCTCCAGATGGTGCCCTAGGCGGTCGCCTCCCCCGCCTACCCCTAGTCCCGGCCCTGGGTAGCGGTTCAGGCACAGTGTGAGAGAGAAAGACAGATATAGCAGAGCTGTATGGGTAGCAGTTCAGGCACAGTGTGAGAGAGACAGATGTAGCAGAGCTGTATGGTTAGCGGTTCAGGCACAGTGTGAGACAGAAAGACAGATGTAGCAGAGCTGTATGGGTAGCGGTTCAGTCACAGTGTGAGAGGGAAAGACAGATGTAGCAGAGCTGAGTTAGAAGTTGCTTAGCTATTGGGGGAGGTGAAGACAGATGTAGCGGAGCTGTATATGTAGCGGTTCATCCACAGTGTGAGAGAAAGACAGATGTAGCAGAGCTGAGTTAGAAGTTGCTTAGCTATTGGGGGAGGTAAAGACAGATGTTGCGGAGGTGTATAGGTAGCGGTTCATCCACAGTTTGAGAGAAAGACAGATGTAGCAGTTCAGGGACAGTGTGAGAGAAAAAGACAGATGTAGTAGAGCTGTATGGGTAGCAGTTCAGTCACAGTGTGAGAGGGAAAGACAGATGTAGCAGAGCTGTATAGCACAGATAATTAGGTTACTAGCTAACATGCTATGGGGACAATGTACAATAGTAAATTATTGTTTTTATGGTAAGAATGGGCTTGTAAAAGATAAAACATGTTTTGTGTGTAAAACTATATTAGAATGCAAGAGAGCCACTTGTTACTGTCTGCTTAGCTCACTTTGGCTCTGAGTGAGGTTTCCACAGCAGATAGAATATGCTTCACAGACACTGCAGGCTGATGACTCATACTATCCACATGAACGAGCATGCAAGGACTGAGCTCTCAGTGTGATGTCATAAGGAGGCGTGGCAGCCCTTCACTCAAACTGCCTAAGCCCGCCCAGCCTTAGAAGCAGGAAACCAGGAAGTGAACTGCAGAGCTGGCTGCTGGTAAGGCTGAAATAGCAAGATGAGAATACCCCTTTAATGGCGGTTTAGAGTTCGATGTAGTTTAGTATAGATGAGTCATGCTGGTAGATGTTTGTAACTTGCCGAGAAGCTAATGTAAAGGTAACAACTAGGGATGAGCTCCGTACAGTATTAGAATGTATTGGCTCAGATGAGCCGAAGTTATTACTTTGCAAAGTCTCGTGAGACTTTGCAATAAGTTCATAGATTAATTTGTACTGTATAAAACTCATTTCCCAAACACGAGTTCGGAAAATGGTTTTTACAGTACAAATTAATTTATGACGTTATTACGCAAAGTCCTGAGAGACTTCGCAAAGTAATAACTTCAGCTCACCTGAGCCAATACATTCTAATACTGTATGTAGCGCTCGCTCCGTACAGTATTAAACTGACATTTTATGCAAATCGACTTTGAATTGAAGCATCCGAACTCGATTCGCTCATTCCTAGTAACAACTAATATGGCTGCACATCCTGTTATCATTAATGCGAATATGGCCGCCACAACAAAACAGAACAATAGCAATTACCTTCAGTTATCTGAGAAAATGAAATATAAACTTTAGCTTTAACTTCTGATTTACTAATTTATGGGTGTATTTTGAATGGAAATCCTCATTAAAAGGCATTTATACTTTTGCAACCAATTTCTATTGCTCAAATACATCTACAAACATACCTTGAAAAAGCCTTAAAGCATAACTGAGTTTTCAAAACATTTTTGCACAATGTCTGTGCTTCTTTGTACAATCATAACTGTGAAGAAATGTGTCTTTTGGGGTCTTCCCTAATGTCCTTTTCAGTCATATTATTCCCTGTTTCAGCTGCACAGCTAGTTGCATTTCTCTCAGAAGCAGGGTGTATCCCTTCTCTGGAATCTGCCAGCATTATATTGCTGTGATGTCCTTTCCCTTACTTCTCACTATGTGTGTTTTCAGCTCTGCAGCTCACTGGACCTCTAGTAGCCATGACTGTACAGCTTTTTTTCAGGTTGATTCAGGCAGATTTATTTAAATGATGTAATTTATAAAGTAGCTATTTACACCATTCTCTATTAAATGAAATGAAATTGTGTGGAAGTACAGTGACTCTTTACATGGCATAACATGACATTACATAACATTAATACAAAACAATTGCAGATACCCCCAGGTCTGGAGTACTGCATACTCCACTTCTCACTTACATTCTGTCGCACCTACTTCACACCACCATCTCTGTCAACTTCTCTTCTGCTGCTGTCTTCACGCCTATCATCTAAAGGACTGCTAGTTATTCTGCCTATTCATGGAACGGTCGCTCTTACACACAGCCTGCTTCTCTTTTACCCCAGTGAACATAAGTAAAGTGTGTCACAATCGTGTTATGTTTTATTTCTCCTGTGGTGTCGCTGCAAGAGATTCGAACACTTACTGTCACTTACAGACAACAGCTGATCACTGGAGCCCCAGCAACTGGACACTATCATTAAAAAGTACTATTAAAGGGCTTGTCTCATGACCTTAGGGGTTATCTCTATTAGGATATATGTACATGAGTCCACCTGCTCGGGATCCCCCCCATGACCCAAAATGAAAAGTTACTACAAAGAGCACCAAGTAAATACTTGCATTCCCCATGTACAGTAATAACAATTCTGGAGCATCTATTCTTATGACTTTATGTTGTGCCATTCCGATGTTATCCCTGCTAGAAGTTGTGAATGCATTGCTAGCAGTCCACAATAAAGATTTGTGTGGGTGGTATCAGTTGGGGGTGTGTCTGCCACTATCCAATCAGTGCTGCTAGTGTCAGACTGTGCAGGGACAAACACCCAACTGGTAACAACCATCTGGACCTTCATAGCAAACTGCTATTAATTTGTTAATAACTTCTAGCAAGAATGATAAAGGAAAGGCCTAACATACAGTCATAAGAATAGATGTCCCAGAATTGTTATTACAAGGGGGGTGCAAGTAGTTACTAAAACAGGTATGACAGGAGAGGTGACAGGTCCTCATACTGGTGTACGGTGAGCCATGGTGTGCTGCTGATTTAAAAAAAAGGTGGTTCTAATCCTGTACAACCTCTTTAAGGCATCATGTACATAGAGTCTATGGAGACACTCTGTGTCCCGACATATAGGCTACAATATCATGGATATGTTCTCTCCTAGGTACAAAGGCATATCCAATCTGGACCATCAGGCCACTTAGAGGTACAGTTGGTCCTCATAGACTTCTGTGTGGGCTGCATTACATTGCACAATATGGCACATTTGTATCAAATTCTGAATACAGAGTAAACGGCAAGATTTCTTGAAGGCTTCAAAGTTTTTATATGAAAAGCTCCATTTCCATATGACTGAAGAGGTGATACACCAGGTGTTCTGCTCCAGTCAAGAAGATATGACGACTTGTCCTCCTGTGACAGGTGGGAAGGCGATAGAGATTCAGCCGCACGTTCCACGTAAGCTCAGACAGCGAGCTCACATACAAAACATCCTGACGGACAATTCCATAATGGTTTCTCAATTTAATTAAACTGACAAAACATCAAATACAATAGTTCTGCAGATAGTGAAGTTACGTCGTCCCGGCATAGGATACCGGGTCTCGTTACACATCACTGCCAAGCTATTATTGTTTGCACATTTTTTTGTATTGTTTTTCTCCCAAGATGGGACGAGATATTTGTTTTTCAGTGAATTTATGCAAAAATGACAGATGCCATCATGTATTTTTGCCAAAACCGTTTGGCTGTAAAACTTATGCGAGCTCGCATAGGCAAGAAACTCATATTCTCGGCAACTTGCAGTTGTGATAAGATGTAAGAAAAAGGGATTGTTTTTTGTACATAAAACAGTAAAAAAAGGCAGTGTCCAAATGGTCTAATTTTCTCAAAATTGAGGCAAAATGCAGCGTAATTTTGAACAACTTTGTAAAAATCAGGCCATGTGGACACTTTCTGACCAGCAGTGCTAATTGGAGCAACACCGGTCACTCAGAAGTACTGAGAAGTACAATGAATCAGTCCTGCCATTCTTAAAGGAAGAACTGCCTAGAACAGGTCCCCCGAGCAACATAGTATGGCAGACATCTTTATGCTCAGTAGGGCCCATGAAGACATGGCCGGACTGGCCATAGACCCTACAGGGAAATTTCCCAGTGGGCCGATGCCCAGAAGGCCGCCCCAGTCCTCCTCTTGGCCGCAAGCCAGGTACGTAAAGATGCTCTCAGCAATAATTAATTTAGGCAGTGTTTTGTACTGTACTGTGATATCTGGTTCTGCTGGGGCTGCCTACTTTTGTTGCCCCACCTTCTGTCCATTTGGACCCGCCTACCACATGGGGCCACTTTTAGATTTTATTCCAGGGCCAGTTTAAGTTCCCAGTCTGCCCCTGCATGAAGACAAGAGGTCTTGGTTCAGGGGCCCACTGGCGAATTCACAGTCTCCCTGGTGGGAGTGACTCTGAGCCTGTAATTTTGTGACAAACAGGAATTACAGGTACTTTACAAAAAATAAATAAATCAGAACAAAAAATTGCAGTTAAAATGCACATTGAAGCAGTGTAAAACTGTGTAAATCTAATATATTAAGGTGTGCAAAGCTCATATATACCACAAGTGTAAACATCAAGACCTGGGACAGAAGCCATGTAGATATATGGTCATATGAGGATAGACCATCAATATGAAAATCCCAGAGAACCCTTTTAATACACGCAACCACACCTTCATGCAAATTTGCAGCAAACAGTGATTATTAGCAAAAATGGGACAAAAATATAAACATGCAACTAAAATGTGCACACTTATACAAATCAAATACAGTTTGCAAAAAACTGTAAAATATGAGTTCAGATATACATGTCTACATTCACTGCTGTGTGTGCTAAAGAAATGAAAAAACTGCATTAATGCACCACCTTGCATGCAAGTATTTAGAATGATCTTTTATATAATTTTACATCCCCCTGTACAAACTGTAATCCTAATTAACAATGATAAATCTCTGAACCTCATATAATGTATTAACTAAGGCGGCTTTCAGACAGGCGTAATATGGGTGCTTTATTACTCCCGTATTGTGGACCCAACACCTGAACCTCTTGTAGTTTATCTTTTCTGAGTTAGTGCACCAAACCCCTGGTTCTGATGAAATTTTTTGTCAGAAATATATTAGTTATTTCACTATTGTTATTACTACAGCATGTAAGGGGTTTCATTAGAGGAGCTTTCTGGGTATGGACAAGATAGGGACTGTGTAAAAGGTAAACTTTAGTAATGTTTGTGACTTTGTTCTGTTATCCAGACGCTGGTAAAAGTATGGATCATGGCATCAACAAACAGCCTAATTAGGCACAGAGGAGTTACTAAATGAGAAAACACTCATCTTCTCACTCCTTTCTGGAAAAAAGGCCTCATAAGTGACAGAGAGCAAGTATGCTCTCTGGTTGATGAGTGAAGAGGTTGATAACATGCACAGAACTCTATGTTATCCTCCTCCTGGGGACATATTTAGCTAGACAGGAAGCAGAAAGCTATGTATCTGCCTCTGCAGCTTGTCAGCACTCCCCCACTGGCCTCCCTCTCTTCCTTGGCTGGTTAACGTCTCAGCCGACTGCTTTTTCTCTGGCATATCTCAGGCTGTGTAACAGTTCTCGTTTTAAAGTTGACAATGTTAAGATCAAAGCTCTAGCAACAATACATTGCATGTTAGAGAACTTAGAAAATGGGTCGGGAAAGAAAGCTGCAGGTAAATGCAGTTTTAACTGAGACCTAATTCCAAGAGCTCTAACTCACTGTTTATAATGGATAGATCTTGATCTTGTTTTAACGCTGAGATTGTCAGCTATAACACAAGATCTGGCTTGAATTAAAGCTGCTGGTATATGCAGTTTTAACTGAGACACCATTTTAAGTGCCCTAATTCGTTATATATCATGGTCTTGTTTTAAAACTGAGATTGTAAGCTTTAAAACAGGAACTGACGTGAATCTCTAGCTGCTTTACAGCCTGAGATTCAGCCATCAGTAGCAAGGACATAAGAAGTACATCCTTGGCTACTTAATTGTCACCCTGCAAGGACATATATGTCCTTTGCAAGAGAAAGGTTAAAGGAGTTTTATATGATTACTATGGTTAGTACATCTTAGTAAATTTGGGCTATTATATTTTGCAAAAAAAAACAAACAAAAAACCCAAACTCTAAATATGCCTCTAAAATGACACAAACAAAATGCATTTTAGGTAGTGTATATTTTCAACATGGGCTTTAAACTAATGCTGTGTGCAAGTTTGTACGTTTGAATAATGAAACCCAAGGTTTGTTCATGGGTTTAATGAATCCAACTTGAAGCTCTCCCTGCCTCCAAAGAAGTTTTGGAATTTTTAACTTTTTTATTTCCAGGGCGTAAAAGGGCAATCCCACAAATATAAAACTTTTTTTTTTTACTCACCTATCTGCTTATTTGGAGAACATGCTTGCCTTTCTATGGGTGGGTAGTAGCTCATCAAGCACCTGCATCTCCCAGAAAGCATTGCAATTAACTCTAGTTAACCTCTTCCTCCCCTGCATAGAAAATAGTCCTTCACATACCGCACCAGAGATACATTTTCCCACAATTTCCTTCCCCAATGTCTAGAGAGAGATAAAGCTATATGCCTCCATGACTTTTCGAAGTAGGGATGAATGAGAGGCGTCTGGGTCTCCTCTCTAAGAGATCACTACAACAGCACTGAGAGGAGGAAGGGAACAGGGAATCTAATGAGCATGTCAGTCCACCACTGAATGCAGGAGAAGGTGGACCAGAAGAATAAACACCAGGGGGCGCCACCAAAGAGAAAAATGTAATGTACATTAAACAAAAAACTGTAAGTATTGTGCCTGCACCTCTGAATGTAAATTAGAACGCTCCTATTTACTGACGAAAAGTAGAGATCTCAAAAGGAGTGGGGAACTGAAAGACAAAGGGGGTCATTTATTAAGACCGGTGTTTTAGACGCTGGTGTTAATAACCCCTACTGTATATCTGTCCCTCTACATAAGTTCGGAGCAACCAGCGCCAGTCTAAATCTATACCAGCTTCCTATCTGGCCTACACTTAGACCAATTTCTATGCCTAAAACAGTCCATCTGCTTCCCCATAGACCTGGCGTGAGTGGGGAAAAGTTGAAGATTGCGGTGCAACTAACTGTTTTGCTGCAATCTGCGCCTGAAATATGTCTAATATAGGTGTATTTCAGTATAATAAATGACCCCCAAAGTCTGTTAGACTTGCAAATATTTACATTATACAATGATTCATCTCTTATTGCATAAAACTGGGAAAACCCATCACTACACTTGAACAGTCCCCCCCAGCCACCCATAAAGTCACCAGTATGATGATGCCAGGCTCATATAACTGGTTAAGTCAGCTTCAGCAGTCCAGTCGTCTTAAATTATCCTCGCCTTGGTGCACACTTTGATATAAAGAAGCCCTCCAGGTCCTGTGAAGTATTTTAGGCCTTCACAAGGCACTCGGTAATAGATCAGCTTGTGTCGCGCTTGTTACTTGTACAATGGAGATAGCGACGCAGTGACCTTTCATATTGGAACAGCTTGGTCCTAATAAGAGGCTTGTATGTCAGATAAAGATGTATCCCCTTTGTGTATCTGCTGACACAAGGAATGCTAACACTCCCCTTCTATTAACTTCTCAAGGATCAGATGAAAATTGTCCAACGAGGACGAGGATATAAACTCCGAACTACGTGCCGGCGCTACAGTACGGTGAACATCCAGAAATTGATTCTTTATCCGAAGGGGCAAGTTCAGCCATTTGTAGCACAGATCATTGGGAATAAGTCTCTTCACATGTGTTGCACCCTCCACATGTGTGGCTTTTATATTACATATTTTAAGCAACATCGAAGGGTCATCTGGTTAGGGGCTCTCCGTACAATGCCATAAGACTCCACTACATTGCTTCTGCATAGATATGTCCCCTCAGTGCCCACGGGTATCAATATAAACAAGTTGGGACATCCATAGCTTTCCCAAGATGGTAGCTGTTTCCTGGTTCCCGTACAGGTTGAGGTCACCTTGCCGTTGTGGATAGGCACAAATGATTTTGATAAAAAAAATATATTTGCTAAGTGCCTCATATTCATTTTATATAGTGAATGTAGTATTAGTCCATATATTCTATGTTTGCTGAGTGGCATAAGAATACAGGCTTGCATGGAGAAACCAACATAATACTGGGTTTTGCCACAAGACGGCATAAGAGGGCTACCCTCCTCCTCTATAAAAAGGCTCTCAGAGGATCCTTTTGTGTAGTGCACCTCTTGGTAAGAGATCGTTGACTGCTAGACATGCCTCTACGACTAGCAGTCAGACCAGACCCTCTCTCACCATGGACGCCATAGCATTATGGGGGCTACCTCAATGGTAGGTATGCAACTGATTCCTGCTGTTATCTGTCTTTGATTAATTTCATATCATAGTTGGAGAAAGTAGAACAAATATAAAGATTTTCCCCCAAATTAGTCTTTTCTTAGAGGGCAACTGTTGACCTTTATCGTGGTGACATTAGCGCACTGCTTTTACTTAGTGATTCTGACTACGCATCCAAGGCAACCGAGAGGTAATGTGAAATAGTCGAAGATTAAGCAGTCAGAGTGTACAAGCGTGCTGTATCGAGACTCATTAGAAAGTCCCAGCGCAAAGGAACTGAACATTAATAAGTTAATGACGTAGGTTTAATCAATGTTCATGTCTGGATTCTGCTATTAATTTACTAGCACAAAATAAAAAAAGAGCACCTGGAAAACTTAACACGATTGAGCGGAGACTGACAAAATATAAACTGCTGGTGGTACTTGGTCAATGATCACACAACCAAGGTGGTGCACCCTTTATTTTGGGTTCTGCAGCAGGTTGTATGATGAGGTAGGGTCATATAGGTGATGGATATCCTCCTGTGGTCATTCCAAGCTCTTTGAACTTGGACCCAGAGTTCAGCCAGTTCTGGCTGCTGTGCATGGGAGATCTGACGACCCACCTAATCCCACACATTCTCAATGGGGGAGAGATCTGGTGATGGAGATGGCCAGGAAACTGCTGGATACCCTGAAGAGCACATTCTGTAGTACAGGCAGTGTTGTGGTTGAGTGTTATCTTGTTGGAACACCAAATCTGCTAACCGAATTAAAAAAGTCATTAGGACTGGTTCCATGATGCCCTGAATAAAGCCTAACCTTTCTGCTGCCTGAAGTGAAAACTGAAACGGCGGTTCCTGATCTGCTTTTTGGATCTGATGCTGCCCATCTGCCATGTTCTCTGGATAGGCAGCGGAACAATGACTTTTTCTGGAGTATGGGAGTCTACCCTTTTTCCACGGACAGTTCAGAAGAGTTGCCAGGTATGCTTTTAGAGTAATAGGAACAGGTTTTACATAAAAGACAGATAAATCCAGGGAAAAATAACATAAGGTAAAACGAGGTAAAACATGAAACATCTTCCTGTATTCAACTCCTGTAAATTGAATGCAATCCCTAAAGGACTTGTAGTGTTTGTAAGGACTCTTCAGCCATTTAATGAAGCTTACAAGAGTATAAAAGATGTTGGTTTAGATTTTTATGCTGAGAAGACATCTTCATTTACGCTTAAAGGGGCTGTGCAACCTGTTTATATTGATGACTAGAGATGAGCGAGTAGTGAAATATTCGAAAGTTCGAAATTCGATTCGAATAGACCGCGAAATTCGACTATTCAACCGAATATCGAATCCCATTAAAGTCTATGGGGAAAAAATGCTCGCCACTTGGAAATCTCAATTCGACCACTTGGAGGTCACCAAGTCCACCCTGAAACCTCAGAAAAGGATGCCAACACTGCTGGAATGCAACTGGGACAGCAGGGGAAGCATGTCTGGGTGCATATAACGCGCCCAAGTCGCACTATTACGCCACTATCACAGCCTCTCAACAATACACTCCAAAGACAATGTAACCTCTCTGTAAAGTGAGAACAAACAAGGAAACCTTCTTTCCTCTACATTGCCATGGACCCCAAGCCAAACCAGACAAAAAAGAAGATAAAATTCTGCACCCCTTAAAATCACGTTGCCTATGACAACCACAGATGGCATAGGCAAGGGGGAAATCAAATAGACCCCACCCCTAATTGTCATTGTGTGTGTGTGTGAAATGTGGTCAGACATGTCTTCTTTAAAATGTAAAAACAACTCAAACACATGCAGAAGCCTTAAAATGCCCAAATTGTTGGCGCTTGAGATGTCAGTGACCCGACCTGGCCCAGTGTCATGTCTAGCAGGTAAAGCAGTGGGGATGTTGAGGGATGCGTAGGACCGCAAAAGGCAGGAAGAGGCCGTGGGCTGGCCAGAGGCTCATGGAAAATTTTGTGGAGGCCCAAGCGGTGAGACGTCTTAAAAATTGTGTGGAGGCTAAAGAGGTGAAACCTCTTAAACATTTTGTGGAGGCCCAAGAGGTGAGACCTCTTAAAAATTATGTGGAGGCCCAAGAGGTGTGACCTGTTAAAAATTATGTGGAGGCCCAAGAGGTCAGACCTCTTAAACATTTTGTGGAGGCCCAAGAGGTGAGACGTATTAAAAATTATGTGGAGGCCCAAGAGGTGAGACGTATTAAAAATTATGTGGAGGCCCAAGAGGTGACACCTCTTAAACATTTTGTGGAGGCCCAAGAGGTGAGACCTGTTAAACATTTTGTGGAGGCCCAAGAGGTGAGACCTCTTAAAAATTATGTGGAGGCCCAAGAGGTGAGACCTCTTAAACATTTTGTGCAGGCCCAAGAGGTGAGACCTCTTAAAAATTATGTGGAGGCCCAAGAGGTGACACCTCTTAAACATTTTGTGGAGGCCCAAGAGGTGAGACGTGTTAAAAATTATGTGGAGGCCCAAGAGGTGAGACGTGTTAAAAATTATGTGGAGGCCCAAGAGGTGAGACCTGTTAAACATTTTGTGGAGGCCCAAGAGGTGAGACCTGTTAAACATTTTGTGCAGGCCCAAGAGGTGAGACCTCTTAAAAATTATGTGGAGGCCCAAGAGGTGAGACCTCTTAAACATTTTGTGCAGGCCCAAGAGGTGAGACCTCTTAAAAATTATGTGGAGGCCCAAGAGGTGAGACCTCTTAAACATTTTGTGCAGGCCCAAGAGGTGAGACCTCTTAAAATTATGTGGAGGCCCAAGAGGTGAGACCTCTTAAACATTTTGTGCAGGCACAAGAGGTGAGACCTCTTAAAAATTATGTGGAGGGAGGCCCAAGAGGTGAGACCTGTTAAAAATTATGTGGAGGCCCAAGAGGTGAGACCTGTTAAAAATTATGTGGAGGCCCAAGAGGTGAGACCTGTTAAACATTTTGTGGAGGCCCAAGAGGTGAGACCTGTTAAACATTTTGTGGAGGCCCAAGAGGTGAGACCTGTTAAACATTTTGTGGAGGCCCAAGAGGTGAGACCTCTTAAAAATTATGTGGAGGCCCAAGAGGTGACACCTCTTAAACATTTTGTGGAGGCCCAAGAGGTGAGCCATAAATATATAAATTTTTCTTATTTACGGAGCAATTCTACGGCGGTTAAGGAGGAGGAGGAGGAGGTGGAGGAGGAAATGGCACTTCATACAGATGGCACTTCACTTTTGGCTGCTTTCCACTGTTGGAGAAGCAAAGTCCGGGTCAATCCACTTGCTGTTCATTTTGATTAGCGTCAGCCTGTCGGCACTGTCGGTTGACAGGCGGCTGCGCTTATCGGTTATAATGCCCCCGGCTGCGCTGAACACCCTTTCTGATAGCACGCTGGCGGCAGGGCAGGCAAGCACCTCCAAGGCGTACAGGGACAGTTCCAGCCACGTGTCCAACTTGGAGACCCAGTAAGTGTAGGACGCCGAGGGATCGGGGAGGACAGGGTTACGGTCTGCCAGGTACTCCCGCAACATCCGCTGATACTTGTCCCTCCTGCTGATAGCAGGCCCCGCAGTGATGGAAGTTGCACGAGGGGGTGCCATGAACGTGTCCCACACCTTGGAGAGTGTTCCCCTGGTGGCTGTGGGCCTGATAGATGTTGTGGGACTCTGGGAGACCCTCTCCTCTCTGCCGCCAGCGATGGTGGATGGGAAAATCTCCATCATGTTCTACACGAGTTCCCTCTGGTATTCCAGCAATCGATTTGTCCTCTCCTCTACCGGAATAAAAGAGGAGACGTTATCTTTATACCGGGGGTCCAGGAGTGCGAAGACCCAGTACAGTTTGTTCTCCACTATCCGGACAACACGTGTGTCCCGGGAAAAGCAGCCCAGCATGAAGTCAGCCATGTGTGCCAGACTCTGAATAGGCATGACCTCACTGCCCCCACCAGAAGGATCACTTGCCATTTCCTCCTCTTCCGCCTCCTCTCCGCCCCATCCGCGCTGAACCAATGGGACGCACACAGCCTGACTGCTACCCTCGCCGCCAGCATCCTCCTCCTCTTCCACAGCCACCTCCACGTCGTCCTCCTCATCCTCCTGCAACTGCCACCGTGAAGCAGACAAAAGTGTGGTCTGACTGTGTAGCTCCGTTGCGTCTCCTCCTACCCCCGTCTCCTCTGCGTGCAATGCGTTCTCCCTTATTGCGATGAGGGATTCTTTAAGGACGCATAGGAGCGGGATGGTTACGCTCACTATAGCGTCCTCGCTGCTGACCTTCTTGGTGGACTCCTCAAAGATACGCAGTACATCGCATATGTCTGCCATCCATGGCCACTCGTGGTTGGCAAACTGAGGGAGCTGAGTTGGAGGCACGCGTGGATTCATAATCTGGTACTCCATCAATGCTCTCTGCTGCTCACACACCCTGGCCAACATGGAATAGGTGGAATTCCAGCGAGTCGGCAGGTCGCACAACAGCCGATGTTCAGGCAAATGGAGGCGTTGCTGGAGTTTTTTTAAGCTAGCAGCAGCTACAGTTGACTTCCGAAAGTGAGCGCACAAGCGCCGCACTTTCACCAGTAGCTCTGCCAGGTTGGGGTAAGTCTTTACAAATTTTTGGACTACCAGATTAAAAACGTGGGCCAGGCATGGTACGTGATTGAGTTCGGCAAGCTCCAGAGCCGCCACCAGGTTACGGCCGTTATCGCACACGACCATGCCTGGTCCTAGCTGCAGCGGCGACAGCCACATCTCCGTCTGCTGCAATATGGCGTCCCTCACCTCTGGGGCGCTGTGCTTCCTGTCGCCCAAGCTGATGAGCTTAAGCACCGCCTGCTGACGTCTCCCCGCGCCAGTGCTGCAACGCTTCCAGCTAGCGGCTGAGGGCGATGTTAAGGCAGAGGAGGAGGAGGAGGAAGAGGAGGGGGGTGTATCAGAACCCATGCTGGCAATCTTGGGCAGGGGTGGTAGGTAGGCCGTCTCTGTTTGCGACCCCGTCCCCGCTTCCACAACATTCACCCAGTGTGCCGTCAAAGAAATGTATCGTCCCTGGCCGTAAGCGCTTGTCCACGAGTCGGTGGTCAAGTGGACCTTTGCGCTGACTGCGTACCTCAGGGCCCGCCTGATGTTACGCGACACGTGCTGGTGCAGGGCGGGGACGGCACTCCGGGAAAAGTAGTGGCGGCTGGGGACGGAATAGCGAGGTGCGGCAGCCGCCATCAGGTCGCGGAAGGCCTGCGTCTCCACAAGCCTAAACGGCAACATCTCCAGGGCCAGCAGTTTGGAGATGTGGCAGTTTAAGGCTTGGGCTTGGGGGTGACTCGAGGCGTACTTCCGCCTGCGGTCGAACGCCTGCGAGATGGACAGTTGTTGGGACGAGGAGTGTGAAGGTGCAGGCGAAGAGGCGGGGGAAGGGGAGGCTGAAGGAGAAGGCCCCAAAGTAGCCGAGGCAGAGGCAGATGTGGAGGTGTCCTGGCTGGAGGTCTGGACCGCAGTGGCAGCACACAACAAAGGGGAAGAGGCAGTGGCAGCAAGACCGGGCGCAGGTTGTATTGCGTTTGCTCTCTCCCACTCAGCCCAGTGCTTGACTTCCAAGGGACGCCGCATGCCTGAGGTGGTCAGATTGCTCTTCTCAGAGCCCCTACTCAGTTTTGAGTGGCAGAGTGTGCAAACCGCGCTCAGTTTGTCATCCGCACAAACATTAAAAAATCTCCACACCACAGAAGTACGAGGCCTCGATGGGGGAGCTTTGCGCGACTGCCCGCTGCCGGGAACAGCTTCGGCCCTGCTGGCTGTGGCCTCACTTCTCTGTCTGGACTGTCCTCTGCCTATGGACATCCCTCTGCCTGTGGACATCCCTCTGCCTGTGGACATCCCTCTGCCTCTGGACATCCCTCTGCCTCTTGCTGCCTTTTTCGGTGCTGCGCAGACCACCACCTCTCCACTGCTTTCCTCGCTGGACATCACCCCTGGCCAAGTGGGGTCGGTCATTTCGTCATCCACCACCTCCTCTTCCACTTCCTCACTCTGCTCCTCCTGCTGCCCACTGGACATTCCAACAGCCTCCCTTGATGGCAACTGCGTCTCATCATCATCATCGCTCATGATAACAGATGCTGGCTCAGGGTCCACATCAGCAGGAGATGGCGAAAACTCAAGTGTTTGGGCATCACTACAAACAAATTCCTCTGCTAGCTCCTGGGATTCTTCCGGCACATCTGAAAAAGGACCCGAAAAGAGCTCCTGGGAGGGGTCAATGGTGGGATGACTCTGTTGGCCAGGTGTGGAGGAAGGAGGGTCAGAGTGAGACTGTGTGGATGACTGGCTGGTGGACAACTGTGTGGAAGCGCTATCGGCTATCCATTGCACCACCTGTTCAACCTGCTCAGGCCTCAACAGCGGTGTAACCCGCCCCCTGCTTAACTGTCCCATAAAGGCAGGGATTCTGGATGAGCGGGATCCTGGCTGACCCTCACCAGCACGCATTGTATCCCCACTGGCTTCAACAAGGCCCCCAACAGCATTTCCGCGCCCCCGTCCTCGTCCACGTCCTATTCCGCTAGCCCCCCGCCGCATTTTATTTCAAGGTACACAGCCGTGTACTAAGTGATCAGACGGTGTGTATGAACACCAGGTTTGAGAAATTACTTTGCAAGAGAACGCACAGTACAGTTGCCAATTATAATGCCTATATATTGTATATTTCAAGGTACACAGCCGTGTACTAAGTGATCAGACGGTGTGTATGAACACCAGGTTTGAGAAATTACTTTGCAAGAGAACGCACAGTACAGTTGCCAATTATAAGGCCTATATATTGTATATTTCAAGGTACACAGCCGTGTACTAAGTGATCAGACGGTGTGTATGAACACCAGGTATGAGAAATTACTTTGCAAGAGAACGCACAGTACAGTTGCCAATTATAAGGCCTATATATTGTATATTTCAAGGTACACAGCCGTGTACTAAGTGATCAGATGGTGTGTATGAACACCAGGTTTGAGAAATTATTTTCAAGAGAACGCACAGTACAGTTGCCAATTGAAAGGCCTATATATTGTATATTTCAAGGTACACAGCCGTGTACTAAGTGATCAGACGGTGTGTATGAACACCAGGTATGAGAAATTACTTTGCAAGAGAACGCACAGTACAGTTGCCAATTATAAGGCCTATATATTGTATATTTCAAGGTACACAGCCGTGTACTAAGTGATCAGACGGTGTGTATGAACACCAGGTTTGAGAAATTACTTTGCAAGAGAACGCACAGTACAGTTGCCAATTGAAAGGCCTATATATTGTATATTTCAAGGTACACAGCCGTGTACTAAGTGATCAGACGGTGTGTATGAACACCAGGTATGAGAAATTACTTTGCAAGAGAACGCACAGTACAGTTGCCAATTATAAGGCCTATATATTGTATATTTCAAGGTACACAGCCGTGTACTAAGTGATCAGACGGTGTGTATGAACACCAGGTTTGAGAAATTACTTTGCAAGAGAACGCACAGTACAGTTGCCAATTGAAAGGCCTATATATTTTATATTTCAAGGTACACAGCAGTAGTGCCAAATATAGTTTGGTATGTAGCAGAGCACCTAATACACCACTAATGCCTCTCTCTGTCCCTACTCCAGCAGCTATCCCTGAATACGGCAGCCGTTCTCTGTAAAGTGTATCTTGTAGTAAAGCTATCACTGTACTGCACTATAGTAGCCCTGATAAGGGCTTTTAATCACGCTCCTGCCTGTCCAACAGCTAAAACCTGTCTCTCCCTTCTCCAGCCTCTGTCCCTGACTAAGTTCACGCAGCATATGCGTACAAGCAGGAAGAGCTGAGTTTTTAATATTCGAGGTCACATGGTTTTTCCAGCCAATGCATGTAGACGCCGTTTTCGCGCTGCCAGCGTGCTCAGCGTGCCTGTCATACCCCCCCTGCATGGTGATTGGTGGAAAAAGAGCGCCAGGGAAGGTGGGAGGGGAAACGAATTCTAAGTGCGCCATCGCCGTTATACTTGAAAGAAATCGAGCACGCCGAATATCGTAGTATTCGATCGAATACCAGCTCGATCGAACACTACTCGCTCATCTCTATTGATGGCCTACACTCAGGATGGGTCATCAGTATCTGATTGGCGAGGGTCCAACACCCGGCACCCCCGTTGATCAGCTGTTTGAAGAGGAGGCAGTGCTCCATGCAAGCACTGCTTCCTGTAGCCTTGCTACATTGTGATACTTGAGTGTGAATCGTGTCATGCCCAAGTCACCATGTAGCTATACCCTTACATTAAAGTCAATGGATTAAAAGTCGAGTGCGTCACCATGTGTGGCACAAAGTCTGACATGTCTGGG
This sequence comes from Rhinella marina, assembly GCA_900303285.1. Taxonomy (NCBI): domain Eukaryota; kingdom Metazoa; phylum Chordata; class Amphibia; order Anura; family Bufonidae; genus Rhinella; species Rhinella marina. The sequence goes on along the minus strand of ONZH01018717.1, from coordinate 41,646 downwards.
TATTTTTAGTGACTGTCTCAGTTGTAGCATGCTGCATTGTAACACCATTGACAAACATTAGTTGAAATGTTGAGCAAGGCATGTCGCCGTTTAGCCGAAACATTAGTGGTAAATTCTATGTTCTAGGTCAAGATGTACACACATGAGAAAGAGAGAGAGCCAGAACTTATTGCTTAAGGGCCGCAAAATTGCAGTATAGGTGCGGCCCCATTCACTTCAATGATCGCGGGCAGCCACGTCTCCACAAAAAAAAAAAAAAACATATCCTGTTCTTGTCCGGTCGGCATCTGTGGCCCCTAAGGCTAGCAAAAGAACATTAGACTTGTCTGTCGCCTGGTTCACAAACAACAAGTTTTTTTTTGAGCTTTGGAGATTTATAAACAGTATTAGAGATAAATCATAGACCCTTCATTCTTTTCACATATTTGTTGGGATGAATTTCATGTTTTAAGTAGCACAATGATAAAATGCCGATCCTTGGGGTAATAGACATAATAACACTTGGGGTTCTAAGTTCCAGAGCAGTGATAGAGAACATTGAGGAGTGAGAAACACTGAAGGTTGATTTTTATTAGCAGAGATTTAGGGCTCCAGACAATGACATACTAAAGCTTGGGGTTCTAGAAAAATGACGTTAAATCTTGGGATTCTGTAACAAAGAGACCTTGGCCATTGGGCTCTATAACAAGGGGACGTTGACCATTGGGATCTATAACAAGGGGACGTTGACCATTGGGATCTATAACAAGGGGACGTTGACCATTGGGATCTATAACAAAGAGATGTTGACCATTGGGATCTATAACAAGGGGATGTTGACCATTGGGATGCTATAAGAAGGAGACACTGGCCCTTGCGGTTCTATCACAATGTGATACCAACCACTGGGGCTCTATAACAAAGAGGCCTTGACCACTGGGGATCTATTACAATGAGACACTATCCTTTGGTGTTCCATAAAACGACATATCAAAGCTTGATGTTGAATAGCAAAGACATGGAGACTTGGATTTCCAGTCAAGGAAATATTGACTTTTGGGCATTTTTTTAAAAAATAATTACGTGTTAAAGAAATTGTCTCATTTCAGCAAATGGCATTTATCACGTAGAGAAAGTTAATACAAGGCTCTTACTAATGTATTGTGATTGTCTATATTGCCTCCTTTGCTGGATGGATTCATTTTTCCATCATATTATACACTGCTCGTTTCCAGGGGTTATGACCACCAATGCAGCGCAGATACAAGGTCGCCAGGGCGGGAGCTGATGCGCATGCGTGCCTATGCGCGCTCCCACAGTCCCAGCCCACCAGAGAAGCCAGTGCCTATTGCTTTAATGTGCAAGCACGACCACTACTACATTGCAACAGTCGCTGTAACCCCTGGAAACGAGCAGTGTATAAAGTGATGGAAAAATGAATCCAGCCAACAAAGCAGGCGTGATATGGACAATCACAATTCATTAGTAAGTACCTTGTATTAACTTTTTCTACATGATAAATGCTACTTGCTGAAGTGAGACAACCCCTTTAACCCTTGAAATACTGCAGTAATGAAACTGACACTGTGGTTCTATAATATTGACACACCGAAGCTTCATGTTCCATAGCAATGACATTCTGACACCTGATGTTCTAAATAAGTAAAGAGAACCTGCATTTAGAACTAGTGCTTCCCTGATTTCTGAGCAGTTTTTTTTATAAACCTACCATCTAGTCACCATCCAGTGACAATAGGGCGTAAACCTGAGTCTCTCTAATACTGTCTAATCAGCATGGCTTCAGCAGCATGATCTTCTGAGATCCCAACCGACCACTTAAGCAAGGAGATAGAAGTGATCAAGGAGACTCCTGTCTCTCCTCACTGCTGAAGTTTATGATCCTGTTTTGGCTTCTAACTCCTTGTTTTTGCGATCGGTGGGGTTTTCAGAGTTTGGACCCAACCAATCAAAACCTTTTAAATTACAGGTACATTTTAGACACACACACACACTGGGTTCTAGAACAAAGTCACACTGGGACTTTGGGTTCCAGAGAAATGACACTCTGACTGTTGGGATTCTTCAATACTTAAAGGCTATGTACACCTTTGGGGGCAATTTTTTTTATTATTGCTTTGTACTTATTTTGACCTATAAATCACTTTTTCAATTGGTCTTTGTTAACAATATGGAATCCTTTTTTGTGTACAGAGCTGAGAAGCTGTACTAGCTGCCTGTGGATTTTTTCTCAATTCTGTCATCTGAGGAGCAGACGGACAGCTTATCTCTTCTCTCTGATCTCATAAACACTCATTAAAGCTCAATCCTTACCTTACTGATAAGAATATGGCTTAAATAAGTGTTTATGACCTCTTAGTAGTTTACAGATAAGGCTAATTAGATGACCGGCACAAAGTGAAAGTACCAGTCACCCAGCTAGACAGTTAAACCTTTGTGACAGAACAGCTCAATATTTTTAATAAAGACCATTTGAAAATATTATTTTTAGCCAAAAATAAGTTAAAATTTGACTCCAAAGGGTATACATAGCTTTTAAAGTGTAACTGTGATTCTTTTTTTTATTTGTGTAATGTGTAGGGGCAGTGATACTGACCATTTTTGTAATATACTTTAATTACTGAAATTGTACATTTATATCAGAAAATAGCTCTAAAGTGGCCCATTTTGAGTCTGGGCGACTCTCCTCTGTCTTTAGTTTACATAACATTGAGTGTTGAGCAAGTCTCCACTGTTATGTAAACAGAAGACAAAGGAGCATTGCTAAGGCTCAAAATGGGACACTTTACAGATATTTTTAGGACACACTGATATTTGTGGTTCCGGAGAATGCTGACATTTTGGGTCCCCAGTAATTTCATACTCTGTTTAGGAAATCCCCAAAACAAAGCATTTGTTTTATGGGGGACATCAATTATTTTGCTCCATCCAATTAAGCGCCATGTGACTTGTTATACAATCCAGTAAGTTACTGAAACATAAAAATAATTGATTTAGTTCTACAGTAAAAACAAAAGAAATAAATCCCATTTTATGTGGCACATTATGAGCGAGTTTCTAATGCTGCTTATTATTTAGAACTTTCAAATAACCTCATACGGTTTGATAAAAGGGAAAAAAATAAAAAAAATCCATTTTTTTTTGCAGGTTTGGAGTTTATCAGAATAAAATAGAAGTTTGGGGGAACAAAAAAAGAAGGAACACTCGTGGGTGGAAATCAGAGGTCGTGCATCAACGGGAATTATGCACTGCCAGCTCCGAGATCTGCAGAGCAGGGAAGGCGAGGAGGCCAGAGCTGATGGCTTTTAAGCTTCTTCTGGGATGCGCTCCTTTAATGTCCTATGAGAGAAAGTCCTTGGGTTTTATGAAAGTGGGTGAAAGGGGAAACTGCACTATTTTGGGCTACTGTCTGTCATGCTCGAAAGGGAAAAATCAGTAGAAATAGCGAGATTCTTACTCCATTGCCCTGAATGATAAAAGTCAGACGTGCCCATGAATGACTTCTCATAATCCACATCAGAGGTCCCCAACAGTGGCTCAGAAGGCACATACTAGCAACATTGAGAGCTCTCTGCTCCTGACAATACTCCCTGCTTTTATTTGTTTCCTGTAGCTTATATAGCACCTATATATATACTGTAGCTTTGTACACAGATGGTCGTCACTAATATCATTCCTTGTCCCCGATGGCCCTCACAGTCCAACTTCCTTATAACAGGCACATACTTTCTGGTTGAAACACAGAAGGAAGCAGAAAAAATGGAGCAAGGAGCTCTTAGTATTATTAGCATTAAATGGAGTCTGTCACCTTATTTTCACTAGAGATGAGCGAATCATTCAAAATTTTACTCGCCGAACATCCGTCGAATGTTTCATAAGATTCGTATATTCGACAAATATATTCATTGAATCTGCGTACAAAATATACGTTATTATGTGGCTTTTAGCGAGCATTCGCGCACTAATAACGAACGTTCAGTTTTAAAAGGTACGCAACTTCTTTGAACACGTACTCATGAGCGTACAAATTGCGTACGAAAATTACGGATTTTGCTGAAGAGAAATGGTGGAGCAGGAGGAACACTCTGAGTCTGACCCCTGGCTTCATATGGATACTGTATCAGCAGATGACAGCAGATCATCCGGCTGAGACTGAGATGAGCGTGCCATCCATTCCACTACCTCATCCACTTTCTCCTCCACTACAATTTTGCGCCTTGGTGGGTTAGCCTGGTGGAACACCGGCCAAGTATTGCGAATACTACAAGTAGAAGCTCCGGCTACAGGTCCTTTGGCACTGCTGCCCTGTGCCACCTTCTCCTTTTTTTTAGAGCTCGAGGTCTGGCTGGAACTGGACCCCTTTTGCTTATCCATTCCAGACATTTTTCACTTGACTGTGGCCCTGCAGCTGGTCTTTGTCTTTGTCCCTGTCTCTCTCCCTATCTCTCTGCCCGTCTCTCTCTCCCTGCCTGATTAATTACTAGCCCTGCACTTGCCCTGCAGTATCCCTGATGTGTAATATGGATTCCCTGAACAATTACACCCCAATTTCAACAACACAGGTCTCAGTGTCGCAGAACTTCACACACAGTGCTTCTGCTCGTCTTAGTAGTCACAGCAGAAGTGATGCATCACTGGCTTACCGAGCCTGAGCCAATCAGAGCAAGCCCTGCCCACTAGGTCAGGTGACCTCTTTCTTCCCGGGCTTTTGCGCATGAATAACGAACTAACAGTAAAAGTTCGCTAATTACTTGAATTCATACGCAACAGCGTATAGAGTAACTTATATGTAGCATTAGCGTACAATTTATCGGACAAGTACGTAGCGAATGCGTAGAAACGCTTAGGAACATTTTTGAATCTTAACGGAGCGAATAACCTAATATTCGGATTTGCTTCGCAGCTGAAAATTTCCAAGATTCGATACGAATCGACGAATAGATTCGCTCATCTCTAATTTTCACCAATATAACTAAGAGCACTGCCGCACGATGATTGCAGACACATCCAAGACATACCTGTGTGCACTGTGTGTGTGTATTACATGTCACATCCCAGACATACCTGTGTGCACTGTGTGTCTGTATTATATGTCACATCCCAGACATACTTGTGTGCACTGTGTGTCTGTATTACATGTCCAGGAAAAGCACTTTTATTCTGCTGGAAAACAGCTCCCAAGTGCCCAGCTGAAAGTGAAAGTAAAAACAGCTTTCACTCCTGACTCGATTTCTAACAGCTATATCTTCTGATATAATATATATAATGCTGTGATTCTGGTATCATTTGAAAGCTTGGAATGCCAGTCATTTTTCTATCTGCTACCAATCCCAAGATATGAGCAGCTAAAACAGCCCTCTCCTCTTCAGTCTGGTTAGCTTTGGGCACTTGCAGCAGCAGAGTTGGGCACTTAAGAGCTGTTTTCCAGCAGACTAAAAGTGCTTTTCCTGGACATGGAATAAAGGCACAAAGTGCACACAGGTATGTCTGGGATGTGTGTGCAATCTTCTATGGGGAAGTGCTCTTAGTTATATTGGTGAACATGAGGTGACAGACTCCCTTTAAGTCCAGAATGTATTCAGGGTGCAGGCAGAACAGGAAGTCTGTGAGATATGACTTTTACCAGTAGCTGTAAAGTAGGGAGTGATGTCAGAGAAGGGGTCAGTCTGTTTGAACTCAATAGACATCACATGGAGTTGACTTTCTTGGTCATATGACCCTCAATCACAAGCCATTTTATGGTCAGGACCTCTGCGTGGACTGCACAAAAGACTTTGTGAACAAGGCAGTATACCTTATGAAATATAGCAAAAAAAACACAGAATTTCAACAAAGACTATATTACTAAGTAAGTGCCATATAATCATTCTACATCATACTTTTTTGTGATCCGCAAAACATGACAATCTGCATTCTGGATTTTGTGGAACGGAACGTCTGGCCCATAATAGAACTGTCCTATCCTTGCCTGTAATACCGACAATAATAGGACATATTCTATTTTTTTGAATAACGGCCATACAGACATACAGAAACAGAATGCACTCGGAGTATATTTCGTTTTTTATGTGGGCCCATTGAAGTGACGTGAGTCCTACATGTGGTGCTTGTATGCTCTATGAATTCACAGGACTTCTTTAAAGTAAGCTATTGCTGACTTTGGCCTGACCTAGATTGTTGGACGAATCTTCTACATTTGACAGGTTTCGACTGACAAACTATTGGGGTCATTTATCAAACTGGTGCAAAGTAGAACTGGCTTAGTTGCCCATAGCAACCAATCAGATTCCACCTTTCATTTTTGACAGCTCCTTTAGAAAAAGAAAGGTGGAATATGATTGGTTCCTATGGGCAATTAAGCCAGTTCTACTTTACACTAGTTTGATAAATGACTACATATGTGTATTGGTGCCTTAAGCCTCTAGTACCACCAGTTGGTAGGTAGGTATTTGATTTGCAATGACGTGGGGCCATGAACCCAAAACAGCTGTCTGAATATGAGGTACTGGGTTGGCTATAATCCTAAATTATGCCTCAAGGCCATTTTAAAAAGCTCAACATTAACTCTTAGACGCACAACGATGTAGCTGTATGTTGTGGTGCAGTGTAAATGTATGGAGTGGGCTCATGCACTGAGCCAGCTCCTTACTTGGCTGCCATGACTGGGATTAGAGCTAACATTAATCCTGATCATTTTACCCCTTAGATGCCATGGTCAATAGTGACTGCTGCTTCTGAGAGGGTTAGATGGAGGAGGCTCTCCCTGTCCTCAGATCAGAGCCCCTAAGGTGAAATTGGAAGGCTCCCATTAGTTGCTATGACAGCCTAGGGCCTGATAGAAGAACTACTTCTACACTGCTTCTAAATATTATATGAGCCTCCTGTGTGCCTGTAAGTGTGATTTCTAACGCCTTAACTGTTGTGGGAGCTCCAGAACTGAAAACATACAAAGTGGGAAGTAAAGGAAAGGATGTCAAAGCAGTACAGTGCTGGTAGATTTTACAGAAGGTATACGCCCCACTGCTTCTGAGTGAAATGTATCTAGCTGTGCAGCTGAAACAGGTAATAATATGCCTTAAAAAGACTTTGGGAAGCCCACACATAACTGTTGCTTCACAGTTGATGATTGTACAAAGAAGCACAGCTATTATGCAAATCAAGTTCTCCTACAGTGAAGTTTTTGACGTTCACTTGACAGGCCACATAAACTCTAGAGGCTGGGAATGCAAACCCTTCTTATTCAATGTACCTTCGTTTTGAAAGAGAAACAGACATTTCAATTGTTAAACAAGAAAGTTTCGATCAAATACCTGGAAACCCACATTCATATTTCACTTGACATTAGGTCCCAAAATGCTGTGCAATACAATTTAGACTGAAGTTTGACGTTGCGGTAAAAGTCATCACCCCTTCCATTTAATATTTCATCCGCTATAAATGTTTTAATCCTATATCGTCAGCTCTCTGACTCTTTCTTTCTATGGGTTATGCTAGCTTCAATCAATTTTCTAACAGTGATTTCTTCTGCGCCTGGAATATAGAAGGCAGTTGACGCTGGGCAATGAGAGCACAACACAAAGAGTCAGGCTTATCCATTTAGTACCTAGCGAGTCCAGAAATATAATGCCATAAACAAGAGGCTGCAAACTGAAAAGCCGTCTAGATGTGGAAACGCTTTGTGACGTCCATACAATGCCCCTCACATTTGCTAAGCATTAGGCATCGGCTATAATGGATGTGTTATTTACACTCAGATTTTTAGAGTCTATTATAATGTGTAGAGCGGGTCCATTCAAATGCCTTGGTAGAAGAAAAGCAACAAAAATAATATAAAAATCCACAAAGAACATCAAACATGTAGACCACGGTAAAACATACAATGGGTTGTTTCTTACAGCATGTTCCATCAAAGCATTATATTCAATAGATTTGCAATCGACCCAGGTTATTATACTTTCAAGGTAGGATGTCTTCACGGAGGCCATCGTATCTTGAATTTGAATTCAACTTATGATCTGGTCACCAGCGCCGGTGTGTGTAATACACAACTGACTCGAAGCTCCAGCCAATCAACATGTGACTACTTTGGATAAGTATATTGTTAAATATAAATGTAAAAATGGCAATAGATGACAAAAAAGAGATCTTTAAAAAATACAAATCTGAGGGGTTAGCGCTAGCCTTTAAAAAGTATAAAGAACTAAAGAAATTATGTAAATACACAATAAAATACAGGTGGCCAAAGAAAGTAAGACCAACCCCAAAACATTCTTCAAATAAATTCAAAAGAACCAAGGTCAGAACATGTAGGACCCCTAAATGATGGTAACGGGGTGTTGGTCACTGGGGATCGAGAGAAGGCAGAGTTCCTAAATGTTTTTTTAGCTCTGTATATACAAAGGAAGAGAGGGTTTCTCATGAGGGTGGTGGCATTTATATAAATACCTGAAATAACAGTACATACCTGTCTGCCTGTAGATATGGTCCTTAATATGCTAAAAAAAAAGAGAAAGTGAACAAGGCCCCAGTTCCAGATGGATTACACCCTAGAGTTCTGAAGGAGCTGAGTTCAGTTATAGCTTTGCCTCTGTTCATAATATTTACAGATTCTTTAACACCTTGCCGACCGCCCACTGTCTTTAGACGGCGGGCGGCGCAAGTCCCCAGTCTGCAGCGCCTTCTAAAGACGGCGCTGCAGAAAAGGGGTGTCAGGGAGCCCCAGGACGGACGAGCGACGGGGGTCCGGCTGTGCCCAATAGCCGGACCCCTGCTGAATGCGCCAGCATCGGTGAAAACACAGATGCCGGCGCATTAACCCTTCATGTGCCGCGGTCAGCGCTGACCGCGGCACATGAGGCGTGCGGCATGGTCCGCCGCTATTCAGGATGGCGAGCGGGGCCATCGGGTCCCCGTTCTGCTGTGACGGGGACCCGATGGCTTGGATAGCAGCCCGATGCCTTCCTTAGGCATCGTGGCTGCTATCCCTGCGTTCCTGTGCGATCCAGCCCCCTGGATCGCACAGGAAGCAGGCTGTAAGTGTATTACACTGAGTAATACACTTACAGCCATGCATTACAATACAAAAGTATTGTAATGCATTGTAAAGGGGATCAGACCTCCAAAAGTTAAATAAAGTGGAAAATGAAAAGTTAAAAAATAAAGTAAAAATAAATAAATAATAATAATAAAAGTTAAAAAAAAAATAAGCCATTTTCAAAAAAAAAGTTAAAAAAATGGTAAAAAAAAGGTGAAAAAAGAAAGGTATACATATTAGGTATCGCCGCGTCCGTATCGACCGGCTCTATAAAAATATCACGTCATCCACCTCGCCAGGTGAACGCAGTAAAAAAAAAACAAAAAACTGTGCCAAAACAGACATTTTTTGGTCACCTTCCCTTACAAAAAGTGTAATAGCAGGCGATCAAAAAAGCGTATGTACCCCAAAATGGTACCAATCAAACCGTAATCTTGTCCCGCAAAAAATGAGACCCTAACTAAGACAATCGCCTGAAAAATAAAAAAAATATGGCTCTCAGAAAATAGCAACACAAAAAAAAGATTTTATTCTGTTCACAAATGCATCTAATGTGTAAAACTTTCCAAAAATAAAAATGCTAGACATATTGGGTATCGCCATGTCCGTAACAACCTGCTCTATAAAAATATTACATGAGATGTCCCCCCAGGCGAATGCTGTAAAAAAAAATTAAAAAAACTATGCCAAAATAGCCATTTCTTCCCTCACAAAAAGTGTAATAGCAGGCGATCAAAAAGGTGTATTTAACCCAAATTGGTACCAATCAAACCGTCATCTTGTCCTGCAAAAATGATACCCTATCTGAGACAATCCCCCGAAAAATAAAAAAAATATGGCTCTCAGAAAATAGCAACACAAAAAAAAGATTTTATTCTGTTCAAAAATGCATCTAATGTGTAAAACTTTCCAAAAATAAAAATGTTAGACATATTGGGTATCGCCACGTCCGTAACAACCTGCTCTATAAAAATATTACATGAGATGGCCCCCCCAGGCGAATGCTGTAAAAAAAAAAAAAAAAAAAAAAAAAAAACTATGCCAAAATAGCCAATTTTTTTCCCTCTTCCCTCACAAAAAGTGTAATAGCAGGCGATCAAAAAGGTGTATTTAACCCAAATTGGTACCAATCAAACCATCATCTTGTCCTGCAAAAATGATACCCTACCTGAGACAATCCCCGAAAAGTAAAAAAATATGGCTCTCAGAAAATAGCAACACAAAAAAAAGATTTTATTCTGTTCAAAAATGCATCTAATGTGTAAAACTTTCCAAAAATAAAAATGTTAGACATATTGGGTATCGCCACGTCCGTAACAACCTGCTCTATAAAAATATTACATGAGATGGCCCCCCAGGCGAATGCTGTAAAAAAAAAAAAAAAAACTATGCCAAAATAGCCATTTTTTTCCCTCTTCCCTCACAAAAAGTGTAATAGCAGGCGATAAAAAAGGTGTATTTAACCCAAATTGGTACCAATCAAACCATCATCTTGTCCTGCAAAAATGATACCCTACCTGAGACAATCGCCCGAAAAATAAAAAAAATATGGCTCTCAGAAAATAGCAACACAAAAAAAAGATTTTATTCTGTTCAAAAATGCATCTAATGTGTAAAACTTTCCAAAAATAAAAATGTTAGACATATTGGGTATCGCCACGTCCGTAACAACCTGCTCTATAAAAATATTACATGAGATGGCCCCCCAGGCGAATGCTGTAAAAAAAATTTAAAAAAACTATGCCAAAATAGCCATTTTTTTCCCTCTTCCCTCACAAAAAGTGCTATAGCAAGCGATCAAAAAGATTTATTTAACCCAAAATGGTACTAATCTAACCGTCATCTTGTCCTGCAAAAATGATACCCTACCTGAGACAATCGCCCGAAAAATAAAAAAAATATGGCTCTCTGAAAATGGCAACACATAAACAAGATTTAATTCTGTTCTAAAATGCATCTAATGTGTAAAACTTAACAATAATAAAAATGTTAGACATATTGGGTATCGCCGCATTCGTAACAACCTGCTCTATAAAAATATCACATGACTTGCCCCTCAGGTGAATGCTGTAAAAAAATGCTAAAAAAAACTATGCCAAAACAGCTATTTTTTTCACCTTGACTCACAAAAAGAGTAATACCAAGCGATCAAAAAGGCGTATTTACCCCAAAATGGTACCAATGAAAACCTCACCTCATCCTGCAAAAAATGAGCCCCTACATAAGACAATAGCTCAAAAAAATAAAAATCAATGGCTCCCGCAAACCAATCCATCAAAATCTGTGTTGTAAAATCCATATGGCACTCCTTCTGTTCTGAGTCCTGCCATGTGCCCCCACAGCAGTTTACCACCACATATGGGGTGTTGCCGTATTCAGGAGAAAATGGGTAACATATTATGGGGTGCTTTTCTCCTGTTACCCCTTATGCAAATAAAAAAAATTGGGGCTATAGCAACATTTTATTGGAAGAAATGAAACTTTTCATTTTCATAGCCAAGTGTTTCCAAATTCCGTAAAACGCTTAGGGGGTCAAAGTGGCCAGTACCCCCCTATATATATTCGTTGAAGGGTGTAGTTTCCAAAATGGGGTCACTTTTTGAGGGTTTCCACTGTAGGGGTACGTCAGGGTCTCTCAATTACAAAATGGTGCCTACAAACTATTTTAGCAAAATCTGCCTCCAAAATCCGTATGGCGCTCCTTCCCTTCTGACCACTGCCACAAACCCATAGAAACGTTTACCACCACATATGGGGTATTTCTGTAAACTGCAGAATCAGAGCAATATATATTGAGGTTTAGTTTGCTGTTAACCCTTGCTGTGTTGCAAGAAAAAAATTATTAACATGAATAATCTACCAAAAAAAGTGAAATTTTGAAATTTCACCTCCATTTTCCTTTAATTCTTGTGGAACACCTCAAGGGTTAAAAGTTTGTAACAGCAGTTTTTTATAATTTGAGGGGTGTAGTTTCTAAAATGGGGTCATTTATGGGGGGTTTCATTATGTAAGCCACTCAAAATCACTTTACATCTGAACTGGTGCTTAAAAAAAATGGTTTTGGAAAATTTGGTGAAAATTTGAAAAATGGCTTCTAAACTTCTAAGCCCTCTAACGTCCTAAAAAAGTAAAATGACATTTATAAAATGATGTCAACATAAAGTAGACATATGGGGAATGTAAAATAATAACTATTTTTGGAGGTATTACTATTTATTTTGAAAGTAGAGAAATTGAAATTTGGAAATTTGCTAATTTTTCCAAATTTTTTTTAAATTTGCTATTTTTTTATAAATAAAAATGAAATATTTTGCCACAAATTTACTACTGTCGTGAAGCACAATATGTGACGAGAAAACAATCTCAGAATGGCCTGGATAAGTAAAAGCGTTCCAAAGTTATTACCACATAAACTGACACATGTCAGATTAGCAAAAATCAGTCTGGTCACGAAGGTGCAAAATGGCCCGGTCATTAAGGGGTTAATGACAGGCAATGTACCAAGGAACTGGCGCAAGGTGAATGTGGTGCCCATTTTCAAAAAGGGTGCTAGGTGTTCACCAGGAAATTATAGACCAGTAAGCTTAACATCCATAGTGGGAAAAATGTTTGAGGGCCTTCAACGGAACTACATACAGGATTATGTAGCTGTCAATAATATAAACGTGATATCCAACATGGTTTTACTAAGGACAACCTAATTTGTTTTTATGAGGAGGTAAGTAGAAGCCTGGACAGAGGGACTTGGACTTTGCAAAAGCGTTCGATACTGTCCCACACGGACAACTAATGGGTAAATTGAGGTTTATTGGTTTCAAAAATATAATTTGTAATTGGATTGAAAATTGTCTTCAAGATCGTATCCAAGAGTCAGTACAATACAGCTATAACACATATTTATAAAGTTTTTCTTGTGTTTTAATACTGAAAAAAAACTATGGATAAAAAATATTTTTATATTTGCACCCCATATTGTGACCCTCATAACTTTTCTATAGTTATGTCTACGGAGCTGTGTCAGGGCTCATTTCTGTAGTTTTTACTGGTACTATTTTGGAGTGTGTATGACTTTTTATTTAATTTTTGGGAAGGTGAAGAGATGAAAAAACTGCAAATAGGCAATTTTGATTTTTTTTTCCCCATTTCGATGTTCTTCATATGGGACAAATACTTTTATATTTTAATAGTTTAGGCATTTTTATATACCAAAAATGTCTGGATAACCCATTAATAAGAACGGTTCTGAATATCATCCGCCATGTAATGACATCCATACATCCACATTCACTTCATCCATCCAGGAGCTCTGCAGAAAGATTTAATTGTGCAGATTTACAGAGCAATATGTTGTCTCCATCCGAAATACAGTTCACAACCGCCCTGGATCATGTCCAACAACGAGACACTTCTCATCTAACACTAACACCTTAATCTGCCAACATCTGTTCTTTCATTGTATCATTACACAGACTATTCACAGCGCGCTCTTCAGTAAATGAATATTCAGGCACGACGGGATATTGTGCGCCCCACATCTGACACCGAACTGCGAACTCCATACTAAGAAGGGCTACAGATCTATAATCAGAGGATACGTCCCGGATAATGTATGAGATTAGAATAAAGCGCCACTCCTGACTAAAGGCTGTGCCTGGCATCGCAGCTCAGCCTCATTTACTTCAATAAGGGTGGGTTCACATCACGTTTTATGCCTCCGGAAAAAAAAACAGGATACAAAAAAAGCACACCACGTTCTTGTATCCTGCAGAGTCCAGTAAAAAAATATATACTTTTTTTTTTTTTTTTTTACAATGGAACTTTATGGTGAAAGGATGCCACTATATGGCATCAGTATGAGGCATCCGTTTAACATATAGGTTTTTTGTATGCGTTAAACGGATGGAAAAAACGATGTGAACCCAGCCCAAGCTGCAATACCAAAAACAGACAAAAGGGGCACTGTTATAACTACTCCTTACGCCAGAATTTGATGGTCCCTGAGGCTGTCACCTGGAACGCCCAGACCCTCTGGGAATATAAAAAGCTGGTGGAGGAGTGGGTGGTGCAAGTTTTGGAGCACCCACGGTCCAGTGACCCTAAGCTGGAGTGCCGAAGGGGAACCGTTATTTGGTTCAACGTGGAGCGGGGAGTCGGTTTCATCAGCGATGAGGAGACGGCAGAGGAATTATATGTTAACAGCCGTTCGGTTAAGCGGCTGTATCTTCCGCCCATACGCCACAATCTCCACGCAGGGGATTACGTGGAGTATACCCCCATGAAGAGTCTCCAAGGCCCCTTTGCTACTGGGGTGAAAATCTTAAAGCGACCACCTACTCCTGCAGCGCCCCCGGAAGACTGGAGTGAGGAGGCCCAGGCCGCAGAAGAGGCTTGTGACCTTGAGACCTTGAGATTTGAAGAGAAATCCCAAGGTCAGGATCAGCCGGAACCCCTGATTCCTGATTTGCCGCCACCACCACCGATACCACCGATCCTTCATGTGGGACAGATGACCACGAACACTTTCGTGTACCATCCAACTGTGGTACAGTACCACTACCAACTGCCATGCCCATGGCAGTGGCAGGCCGCACAGTCCGCCGCTCGTGGAAGACCGTTACCATTACCGTTACAGCCGGAGATTCTGTCACCTGGTATGCCGGCAGGAGGATCTGGCCACTACAGAGTGATGGGCAGGGCCAAAGTTACCACTGCCTTTGCCAGTGTGACAGCCCAGTCACCAAGAAGACCATCTTTGAGAGGTCGGCGGGGGTCTGCTGCCGCAGCCAGGGCTGCTTTCATGATGAGGCAGGAGCGCCCTCTCATGTCCTTTAGCTCCAGCAGCAGTAAGGAGGACCTGCTGGCCTTTAAGTAATTCCAGCAGTTTTTATGGGAGCCACAACATGGACTTATCCTGAAGGGTGGGCACTAGTTGGCCCTTGTTTTTAGTTTTGTTGCCCCGCTTTTGTCCTCACCCAGATGTCCATGGATTGTTAGGACTCGCCCCATCAAAAAAAAGTTTTTTTATCCAAGTTGCGCATACGTGCGCCTCATCCCTTTTTTCCCCCTTTTCAGTTTATTTGGGGAGCCCCTTGAAAGAGGGTTTTTTAAAGGGAACCTTTGCTGCTATTTTTTTACCCATTTGGATTACAATTTTACCTATGTGGATTACAAATTGCGACTGAGTTTGGGACTCTGCTCCAGTTCTATGACAAGCGTCAGAAGAAAAGAGACTTAAACATGTCCATGAGCATACTAGGTAGGTGAAAAATGTTTATATTATACTTATAATAATGTATTTGCACTATTTACCATATATGTGTCTCGAATATTCGCTCTGCCTCTGAAGAGTGCACACCGCGACCTCCCCTCGTACGTGCCTGCGTATTACGTAATCGCTTAGACAATAGTATGCTGAGATTCGTAAGCTATTTGTTCGCTCATGCGTACGTCTTCTAAGAAGTTGCATACATTTTGTAAATGAACGATCGTTATTAGTGAGCGAATGTTCGCTAATAGCACATAATAACGTATATTTTGTACGCAAATACAACAAATCTATTCGTCGAATACACGAATTTTAGGAAAAGTTCGGCGAATGTTCGGCGAATAATTTTTTCAATGATTTGCTCATCTCTATTTTTCAGCCTGCCCAATTACAGTTAAAGGGGTTTTCCGGGAGTTAATTACTGATGACCTATCCTCAGGATAGGTCATCAGTATCTGATCAGTGGGGGTCTGACACCCGGGACCGCCACCGATCTAGCTGTTTGAGAAGTCACCGGCTTTTCCTAGGCCAGTGACGTCACATTCATCGGTCAGTGGCCTAGGAGTGGCTCAGCCCTATTCAAGTGAATGGGGCTAAGCGTGATACCAAGCACAGCCGCTGTACAATGTACTGCGCTGTGCTTGGTAAGCTGCGAGAAGGCAGCAGCGCTCACAGGAGTGCCAATTCCTTCTCAAACAGCTGATCATTAGGGTCCCAGGTGTTGGACCCCCACCAATCAGATACTGAGTAGTTAACTCCCGGAAAACCCCTTTAAAGTGGAAAGCAGGAGTATCACCCTACCCAAACCAGTGCCCGGGGGTTGACCCTTATAAACAGTACAGCCAGCACTGTGCCCCAATAACAATTGCGCAAGCAATTTTAGCAGAGCTCCCCAAACTACTGGCAGAGAGCCCCCTCTCATGGTCAGAAAAAAACCCCAATAAAACATATTATAAAACAATAACCCTCTATACACAATATTAGCAGAATGCTTCCGTTATCAATACTGCAAGCAGGGTGTCCCACATAAGCATCAGCTAAGCTCCCCAAACTATTATCAGAGAGCCCTTTCACAGAACCCTAAATAAACAATTTAATACGTAGAGTACCCCCTATAAACAATGCTAGCAGAGCATCTCAGTTATCAATACTTTAAGCAGGGTGTCCCACATATGCATCAGCAGAACTCCCCAAACTACAGTATTAGCAAAGAGCCCCCTCAGAGTGTGAGCAGGACTCCCAATAAACAATACTATAAGCAGAGAACCCTCTCACAATTATAGATAAAATGCATTTACCTAGTTGGGAGCTCACTACCTGGTTAATTTTATGGCTCATCAGGGAAAGCAATATTAGTACGTACTCAGTGAGCTCCCCCTGTTGGTGGACTTTGCAAGTGATTTCCCTGCTCTACCACAATTTTAGGAGACTCCTGGACAAAATTTGTATCTGTATCTGCATGTGATATCAGCAGACCTTTCTATAATTAGCGGCAAGTTTAGCGCCCCTTTAAATACACTGTGGTGGTGGGAGGTCGTCTTGAGTTGTAGCTAAGCATTTTGTGACTCACCAAACTAGTAGCAGAGAGCCCCTCGCTCAGTGTCAGAAGGGACACCCAATAAACAATATTATAAGCAGGGAAACCATTACATACAATATTATCAGAATGGTTCAATTATCAATACTGCAGGCAGTGTTTCCCACATAAGCATCAGCTGAGCTCCCTAAACTACTAGCAGAGAGTCCCCTCACAGTGCCAGCAGAACCCTCACTAAACAATGTAGAGTGCCCCCTATAAACAATTCTAGCAGAGAGTCTCAATTATCAATACTGTAAGCAAGATGTCACACATAAGCATCAGCAGAGCTCCCCAAACTATTAGCAGGGAGCCCCCTCACAGTACCAGCAGGACCCCCAATAAACAATACTTTAAGCAGAGTACCCTCACACAGTTATAGATAAAGTGTGTGTGGTTAGTTGCCACTAGAGGGAGCTCACTACCTGGATAATTTTACGGCTTGTACTGAAGTCAGGGAAAGCAATATTAGTACGTTCTCAGTGAGCTCCCCCTAGTGGTGGATTTTGCAAGTGATTTCCCTGCTATGCAACAATTTTTGTATTTGTATCTGCATGTGGTATTAGCAGACCTTTCTATCATCAGCGGAAGGTTTAGCACCCCTTTAAATCCATGATGGGAGGACGTCTTGAGTTGTAGCAGTTGTTTTATTATCTATTGTGTGCTAAGCATTTTGTGACTCCAGTTTACAATATGATACAGCAAGGAGGGGAAAAAACAGAATGAGAACAGAAGTACAAATGACTCGGCTCCCAGCTCCCGCATACAGTCTTTAAAGCTATTTTCATCTTAGCAGGCTGACATTTAAACTGCCAGAACACCGATATTTTGCAGATCAAGACGACATTCATCCTGCCAAGTGGTCAATTCCACGTAGCCGTATATGCATTGTTCTTTATAAACTACTGTAGCTTTCTCCAAACTACCTGAGGAGACCTTTAAAAAGTAATTCACACCATGAAAGGGCACATTCGTTCAGACGAATATGTCAGATGCTTATTTTCTTGACAACACTGTGACAGCTATTGAACGGACATCTCGTACCTTGTGTCAGGAGCTGGAGGTTTCGGACCTCCTCCCGGACTTTCAGCTGGAGGACCTGTTGTAGGACGTATTGCCGCTGGCTCTCTTGGACAATCCCCATCCTCTCCAGTTTCTTCTCTGTGAGTCGTAGCAGGGCTCGGCCTGAAAGGGACAGGATATACATCACATGTTATAGAAAACCATAAGAGATGGAACTTTCTGGTTAGGGGTAAGATTAGGGGTGTTGCAAAAGAGGAATAGTCCAATCAGAGTGTGACCAGAATTGATGCCAGCGCCCAGCCGTCTAATTCTGATGTTCTGGGATTTTAAAGTGATTGTCCACCCTTGAACACTAATTTTTCTATCTTAATTGTTTGCAAACGTTGTGCAGATTCATTTCTTAATGTATCTTTGTAGTGTTTCTTGCACCTTTTTTTCTCATAAAAGTGCCAAAATCCCTTCATGGCCATTGAGTTAAATGATAAAATACTTACTGCCTGCAGCCACCACTAGGGGGAGCTCATTGCATACTGTTCATACAGGAGACTAAATAATAACACAGTATGCAGTTAGCTCCTAAGGTCCCCCTAGTGGCCTTCTCAAACAGCTTATTGGCGGGGGTCCCAGGTGTGTGCTCCCTACGAATCACATATTGATGACCTTTCCTAAGGAGAGTTCATCATTATTAAAGTCTTGGAAAACCCCTTTAAGCCATGCATCTAACCCCAACCAGTCTCTATCCATACACCCCCAGCCCTTTCCAGTCCAGTTTGTGAACCCACACAGTAATATAGCCTCATTGTCCTCCCCTCAGAGTAGTGATGCCTCCTCAGTGATGCCCCAATTAAAAATGTCCCCTTAGTTCCCCTGCACATTAAAGGTGCCACCCAGGTAGTAATGATGCACTCATAGTGCCCGCTACAGGTTATGATGCCTCTTTAGAGCCACTGACACAGTATGATGCCCACTTAGTGCCCCCTTAGTACCGTTCCATTAGTACCATGTTTTCTCAATGAATCCAAACCCCCTTCCCACAATGAACAAAACTCATCCCTCAGTGCAGCTCTCTTATGGCCTGTGCTGTCCATGGCTGACTTCATTGCATGGTGCAAAGCCACTGATGGGTGCTGCGTGTCCTGATTGCAACTATGTCAGTGTCCTCAGGAGGAAGATACAGTTGAATACATTGATGAAGTAGGAAGCCATCATCTCTCATATCCAACATTCACTGTGCTTCCATTACTGTCATCCCCCTACTTCAGCATTCATCCTGCAGCCCTACCATCAGCTCCCTTCTCCTCCATTCACCTTGCAACCTGCTGTCAGCTCCCTGCTCCACCATTCACCCTGCAACCTTGCTGTCAGCTCCTTGCTCCACCATCGCCTGTACCCTGCTATCGACTACCTGCTCCACTATTCACCCTGCCATCCAGCTGTCAGCGCCCTGCTCCACAATTCCCCCTGCACCCAGCTGTCTACGGTAGTGCTGTCCAACCTTTGATTGGTTTCAAGTCACTTTTATATATGCCAGATAGAGCAGGTAGACTTACCTGATGTGAGCTGAGATACACAAAAAGGGACATACACTTTTGGCTTGCTCAAAAATGTGCAACTTTTTTACACCAGAAAGGTGGTGCAAATTGAATTCCCATTGGTGTTTACCCACACTGTCTAGTGGTTGGAGAACACAGTCTTACAACATATTCAAAAATATAGGTGACAATTAAAGTGGTAGCTTTCAAAGCAACAGCGCCTGTTCACACCCAGTTTTTGCAGTAAGTAAATAAGAAAAAGTTGATGCTAGGAATATTGAATGGGGTACTCCTATCTTACATAGTGAAACATCCCTATTCCCTGACAGATCCTGAGAACAAATGGACCATAATACTGGTGCTACTTTGTACCTGTCACAGTTATGTCTTACAAAAAGGCATGCCAGTTCTCTGAGCATGTATAGCTCCATTTAAAGGTGTTCTCCAGGTACATAATTCATGTTATTTTCTTTGAGCTTATTTTTGCCACATATGGCTGTTTTTCATGTAAGCACTTTCCTTCCCCTGTTCTAGGCATCACTACATTCTAGCATGATGTTTACATGCAGAACTTCCTGTTTTCTCTGCCTGCTGGGTTTGCTAACCAAACCCAGCATGCTTTGCTCAATGCAGTTTCACAGGATTATCTGCAGTAATCATGCCTACTACACCTCCCCCTTTATGTTAGGCAGAGCAATTTACTGCATGTGAAACATTACAGAGCCAAGCATGCTAGGTATGACCAAGCAGGAACCAAGCAGGAAGTTCTGTATGTAAACATCCAGCCAGGATGCAGTGATGCTGAGAACAGGGGAAGGAAAGTGCGGCCATAAAAAAATCGCTATATGGGTCAAAAAATATTCAGCATTTCAGGTACAACGGGCAGATAAAGCAAAAATGTAATTATGGAAGCTGAGAACCCCTTTAAAGGAGGAAGTTAATAGAAGCCACTTACTAATGTACTGTGATTGTCCATATTGCTTACTTTGCTGGCTGGATTCATTTTTCCATCACATTATAACCCTTTGTTTCAAGGGGTTACAACCACCCTGCAATCCAGCAGCGATGGCCTTACTTGTATACTATAGGAAAAAGCACCAGCCTATGCGTGCTCCCACCGTCCTGGCCACCAGAGAGGCCGGCGCTTTTTCCTATAGTATGCAAGCACGGCCACCACTGATGGATCGCAAGGTGGTTGTAACCATGGAAATGAGCAGTGTATAATGTGATAGAAAAATTAATCCAGCCAGCAAAGGAGGCGATATGGATAATAAGAATACATTAGTAAGTACCTTGTATTAACTTTATCTACATGATAAATGCCACTTGCAGAGGTGAGACAACCCCTTTAAGGAAAGTATAAGGAACAATGTAAAAATGGACGCTGTGATAAATTGCTGTGGCCCCTTCATTCTCAAGACCGATGGCATATCCTAGCAAAATATACACAATTTCTGAGCATACTCTATGTGTAACACATGTAAATATATAATACTTTGTAATATATATTATTAGTGGAAAGTGTCATCTTCTACCAGGGTGTAGCCCCTTCCTCCTTACAAGCCCCACTTAAAGAGGACCTTTCACCACTCCTGACATGCCTGTTTTAATAGCTTCATGCCTTCCCCACGTACTAACAATTCTGGAACTTCTATTCTTATGGCTCTATGTTGTGCCATTCCTTTATTATTAGCACTAGAAGTTATGAATGAATTGCTATTTGTCTTCAGTAAAGGAGCAGAGGGGAGGTGACCAGTT
Organism: Rhinella marina; assembly: GCA_900303285.1. Classification (NCBI taxonomy): domain Eukaryota; kingdom Metazoa; phylum Chordata; class Amphibia; order Anura; family Bufonidae; genus Rhinella; species Rhinella marina. The sequence continues at coordinate 20,461 of ONZH01018717.1, read as the reverse complement.
GGGGGGGGTGTCCTTGCACAGACTGAACATGGCAGCCCTGATTGGATAGAGTCAGTCTGTGCAGGTACACACCCCCAACTGGTTACCTCCCCTCTGTTCCTTTACTGAAGGCAAATAGCAATTCATTCATAACTTCTAGTGCAAATAATAAAGGAATGGCACAACATAGAGCCATAAGAATAGATGTTCCATAATTGTTATTACATGGGGAATGCATGGAGCTATTAAAACAGGCATGTCAGGAGTGGTGAAAGGTCCTCTTTAACCATGGTTTAACTACAGCCTTTTGAGCTACATAAAGGTTTTTCCACATGCACTATGCAAAACGTTAATGCATATACCTAAGTATGGCAATAAAACAGATAACGTATTTGTTGGGAGTAGTAGTTTATGAAATGGTCTCTGCTATATCAGGCTGTAATATTATGGTGGAGCATATACAATGTCCTAGGCATTTAATGACGGATATGAAAGTCTCATTCAGCTGAAGTGCTGGAGTAATTTCCAGTAAGTGAAGGATATAAATATGGAAGTTATAAATAATGAATACGTGAATGCTGCTCGATAGACCGCACGCTCACTTACGATGTAAACATTGTCATATGAGATAAGGCAATATACCCATAAACACAGTCCTATAGAAAATGCAAGTCAGAAACAGAGGACCTGACCTATCATAAGTAGTCAAGAATAGTCCAAAAGTAGTCCACTTGCCCATGGCAACCAAGAGCCTCCAATGTTTATCTACATAACTGTTACCAGTGAAAGGGAAGACAATTATAAAGAAGACCTAAGTATAAGATAAGGTGCTGAATTAAAGGCTACGTACACATTTGGAGTCCATTTTTTATGATTGCATTTAACTTATTTTTGGCTAAAAATGATATTTTCAATTGGCCTTTATTAAAAATATTGAGCTGTTCAGTCGGAAAGGGTTAACTTTTTTTTCTAAATGTGTGACTGGTACTTTCCCTTTTTGGGGGTCATTTAATTACCCTCATCTCTAAACTACTAAGAGGTCATAAATTTAAACCACCTTCTTATCAAGGTAAGGATTGTGCTATAATGAGTGTTTATAATGTCAGAGCAGGGGTGAACCACCAATGAGGCCAGGTGAGGTGATCGCCTCAGGCAGCACCAGGTAGGGGCAAGAGGGGGCAGCGGAAGGGCCATGGGCAGAAGGGGAGAGGTTAGGTTAAGAAATTGGCATTGGGAAGAGGGGGGGGGCGCTGTTTCAGTTTTAGCCTCAGTCAGCAGAAAAGTTAGGTGCACCCCTGTGTCAGAGAGCAGAGATAAGGAGTCTGTCTGCTCCTCAGATGACGGAAAAGACAAAAAAAATCCATAGGCAACTACTAAAGCATATCAATACAGAAAAAGGGATTCCATATTAAAGACCAAATTGGAATAAAGACAAATAAAGACTAGAGATGAGCAAACATGCTCAAAACGAGCACTGTACCGCTCGGCTCCCCTGCCGGTCCTAATAAGGCCACGCATTTCAGCGTATCCACCGCCAATTCTAAATGGAAGACAGCTTCCTTGCTGTCTTACATTTAGACCATTTTGTAGGCCTAAACCAGGATTAGAAAATGACAGGCCTACCTGTTCCCTTCCCTGCCCACACCATGCCCACTTTTTTAGACTTGGCATGAGCGTGGAAGAAGTCGCAGATTCTGCTGCAACATGGTGTGTGACAGAATCTGCGCCAGATATACTCCACAAAAGTGTTCATAAATGACCTCCTTAGTGTACTGTAACATCTTGGAGTAAACTACAGAAAGGGCGCACAAGACCTTTTTAATCCAAACGTTGATCATTTTTAGAGGTCTAAATGAAATTATTGCCATTTTCCCATTTTCCTTTCTCTGTTATATAAGCTTTTGAAACTAATATATGGAAGGAACATGAGCCATATCTACGGTGACATAAAAAGGCCCTTATACTGACAACTGGTTGTACATAGCCTTCCATTTGTTTAAGCCGTTCATCTGAAATACATTCCACAGATACCGCTGCAAAACAGAGCCAATTAGTGCCATAAATCCGAGTGACCACAACCCTCATTATTTCTTCATAATGGAGTAACCTTTTATCTCTTCCCCTAGACAGCTTTAACTATCACACATTTGATAAACAGTGGATCTTCTGGCAGCTTCCATTGCAACCCAAGAAGCCTTCCAGGTGCAAGGAGAACCAAAAGGAACAACAACCCCCACCAAATGTTACCTAAAACCCATCATGGGATTAACAAAGATTATTTAGTTTTCAATTATTTAAAAAGTAATGGAACCTTGACAGGAGATTTTTTGATGTACAAAGTTTTTGTCGTACAAGGTTTATCCACAATGTTTTTGGGTTACAAACTGGGCAATTTCATGAGACAATCATTATCCAGAGGATGGGTGTCTGAAGTCATCAAGAGATGTGCAAGAAAAAATGGACCAAATTCCTACCATTTTTGGAACAATTTTTATGTAAAAGTTGGAAAGGACTATTGCAGTGTTTGGGTTTCGGGTGATTAACGCTATGCTGGTTTCCCCGAACACTGTTAAGGTGTCACCACATGTTCTCTGTAGGGATGGTAAGGTATGGTGCACCCCAATGGGAAGTAAGTCCAGAGACCAATTAGAACAAGTACATGGCACGTATTTGTACTTTATTGTAATATTGTGTGCAGATATATTTATTTGTGTAATTTTACTATAATGGTAATAACTTTCCTATGACAAGCCTTTCTAATGGTAACAGATATCAGCACATTGCACTCACACTACCCTTCAGGAGAATTTTAAATAAGATGAAGCGTTTGGAGTGTAATAATTATCTGCAGAGAAGTAAAAATTGTTAGACATAACACGACACAACATCGGAAAATTATGTTTTGTTTTTTTTCAATGCTGGACATCTGTCACTAAAGGAAGGACGTAGCTACATACTACGGACATGTATACAATGCCAAAAACTCTCTTTTACATAAGGGTACTCTGCTTATCAGCCAAACTGTAGCTATCTACAACTTCACATGGAACGAAAAAACCCTTTAAAAGAATTCATTTTGAAGTCCTTGGCGAGAACTGTCCCTCGTAAAGCATAAAAAGAGAACGATGAGAGATGAGAAGTTGTTTAAACAATGGATGGCAGCTATAAATAATTCAGATATCCCTGGCAAACATCTTGTGAAGGCGACATTTTAACCCTCTGTATTGTGGCTTATGACACTGTCATGTTTCGTCACCATCGGTAAGTCATCTTCTGGGAATAATAAACAGGTGGAAATAATACAAAAAATAGGGCACTTGTGTATTCCAAAAACAAAAAATATGGGCTGCAAAGTCTACTGAAATTGGATGCCTCTGCTGTAAATGACGGAAGGTGCCAAAAGACAAATTAGCCATTATCTACAGCGGCAAAGATCAAAATATCAGCTGACGATATATATGACTATGACAATGTGATTATTTTTTGAAGAAGTGTTCTGAATATAAACCAATAACAGCTCTTTTTGTCTGGACCTTCTTCTTTCGGTCTACATGGACTACAACATTTGGACAATCCACAAAAGGGGTTTTCACACATGGTTTCATCCAACCAAGGTCAGACTGTGAATATTAACCAGCCTTGGCTGACAGATGACAGCGGCCCATGTGTTTAGAAATTATGGTATTTAGTAAGCAGATTTACTCTCGATGCACAAATTTCCTAAAATTTGAGGTACACTGAGGTAAAGAGCTGCCTCATCCTTCTCTCCTACTTGTCAGGGATTATGATCCTGAATACAGATGATAAGAACTTTAGCTGAATTTCTGGGGAATTTAGTTCATGAGGAGACATGAAGTACAGAGAGGACGGACAGGACAGACTGTGGTAATGTGTTGTTGTGGTAATGGAGACTGTAAACAAGTGCTGCTGCTCATTAGTCACACCTCCCCCTCCTCTCATGTCTCCTCATCATCTCCATTCTCACAGAGATTTACCTGTATTCAGGATCATGATTCCTGAGAAGCAGAGCAGAGAGGAGGAGGAGGCAGCACTATGGCTTATTGTGGTGAAGTAACTTGTCCTCCTGTGTGATTAAGACAGGTTTTGTGTGTAATAGGATGGCGGCCATTTTATTTCTCCTAATGATTGCTCCCTAGACAAAACAAGCCATTCTATGTAATGAAAGGTATTTGTGAATATATTTATTATAAGATAATATTTAAGTATTTTCATTTTTTGAATTCCTGGAGAACCCCTTTAAAGGCGTTGTCCGGGTTCAGACCTGAACCCAGACACAAACCCATCTGCTCTCATTCACCTTGAATGAATGGAGCATCGGAGCTTTTCACGCTCTGATGTTACTCCTTTCCCTGCGCTGCATCGCGCAGTGCAAGGGGTGTTTACGTTTGGACACTGCTAGGCAGAGGCTTCTGCCAAGCAGTGTTCCCAGTGACATTACCAGCTCTAATGGGCAGTCTTTAGTGCTGCCCTAGCCTGTAAAAACAGGCTAGGGCAGCGCGAAAGACTGCCAATTAGTGCTGGTAACGTGACTGGGCTCACTGCTAGGTGGAAGCCTCCTCCTAGCTTACCCATGGAGAGTCTGGTACATCACCGGATCTCAAGAAAATTCTCTTGCCCTGTGTGATTCAGCGCAGGCCAAGGGGGAGCATCGGAGCATGTAAAGCTCCAATGCTCCACTCACTCATGAATGAGAGCAGATCAGGTTGTGTCCAGGTTCAGGTCTGAACCCGGACAACCTCTTTAAATTTGGTTGAAGGGGTCACTGGAGAGAGAAGCAGACGCATATTGTGCTCTCTCTACTCGCTGCAGAGAATGGAATCCAAATTGGCTCATAGATTTCTATTGGGCTCATCTTCTGTAGCAAAGAGAGAGCATGTGATATGTAGTTTCTAGCGATCTTCTAGTGATCATGGGGATCTTAGCGCTCAGATCCTCTCCGTTCAAAACTTTTGATACGTCTCGTTGATGTATCAAAAGTTTGACCAAAACTTTTTGACCCTTTAAGGATTCCATTTTTCATGAAGCAAATTCAATATATCACGACACGTTAGCAAAACCACAGGCTGCAAATCACAAAATGGACATTGGGTGGCTAAAGATAGAAACATACAGAATAGACATAACACGACACATCATCGGAAAATTATGTTTTGTTTTTTTTCAATGCTGGACATCTGTCACTAAAGGAAGGACGTAGCTACATACTACTGACATGTATACAGCCTAACAGTAGACTCTGAATACATGCATCAAGAGCACACTAATAGTCCTTTACTGTTAGATAGTTTGAGAAAATTATTCATGAAAGGGAAGGTACAATTACTCTGTATAAATCCAAAACTCTGCAATTTTCCTAATTAGCATATACTTGAGAATTAGTATTTAATCAATTTCCTATAAATTCAGTGAGTATCTGTTGGCTCTCTTGACATGTCTGTTTCAGTGCCTTGGCACTCATATAGTATCAGAAGCTGTTAAGTTCTAGAAAGGGTGAAGGCCGGGGCACAGCTAGGTTAAAAAATAATAGTGGCCCCTAATGTCTATGAAATTACATATAAGTGACTGATCCTTCCTATTCATTTTTCACAATTCCTGGAAAATTGGTACAGCAGTAAGAAATTTTCTGGAGCAATGAAAAAAATGGTCAATGGCTACCCCCCTGCTCTCATCAAATGAGTAGCTGAAAATCAAGAAGTCCATATAAAGTTCTCAGACATTCGGTTGTTAGTGTCACAACTATGTTTATGTCAGGTGATTAGCTGTGACATCACAAGTGGGTTTCAGTCAGGTGAACTGCTGAGACATCACAAATAGGTTTCCTTCAGGTGAGCTGCTGTGACATCACAAGTGGGTTTCAGTCAGGTGAGCTGCTGAGACATCACAAGTGGGTTTCAGTCAGGTGCGGTGCAGTGACATCACAAGTGGGTTTCAGTCAGGTGCGGTGCAGTGACATCACAAGTGGGTTTCAGTCAGGTGCGGTGCTGTGACATCACAAGTGGGTTTCAGTCAGGTGCAGTGCAGTGACATCACAAGTGGGTTTCAGTCAGGTGCGGTGCTGTGACATCACAAGTGGGTTTCAGTCAGGTGAGCTGCTGTGACATCACAAGTGGGTTTCAGTCAGGTGTGGTGCAGTGACATCACACGTGGGTTTCAGTCAGGTGATCAGCTGTGACGTCACAAGTGCCTTTCAGTCAGATGATCAGCTGTGACGTCACAAGTACCTTTCAGTCAGATGATCAGCTGTGACGTCACAAGTGCCTTTCAGTCAGATGATCAGCTGTGATGTCACAAGTGCCTTTCAGTCAGATGATCAGCTGTGATGTCACAAGTGCCTTTCAGTCAGGTGATCAGCTGTGACGTCACAAGTGAATTTCTAGAATGTAAAATGTTGTGATATTGTAAACGTGTAAAAGCTAAAGTCTAAAGTACTGTGACATCACAAATTTGTTTCAGACAGGTGCCATGCTGTGACATCAAATATGTGGATCACTCAGGCATGAGTGACATCACAGCTAGTTTCACCTAGGTTCAGGTGTGGAAACACTGTATCAAATCAGCTAATGGAAATTAAGGCCCCCATATACAATTCTTGCACAGCGTTGGTGTCCACCCATTATCCATAAGCACCAGGACCATCAACTGACCATCAGAAAAACAGCAATTAGTTGAGTTGGATTTTTCCCACAAAGTAAACTAAAAATGGGCCTGTGTGTCTGTTTCTTCTGTCAACAAAATCCAAGAGTGATAAACAAGTAGGTGAACCTACTGGGTCACTCTTGGATTTGGTTAGTACTGGACAAGAGGTACAGAGTTTAAGGTATTATTTCTTCACCCTTAATCCCCTCATAGAGTTAGGAATTGAGAGGGAATCTTCATGTTGCTAGCCCTAGATAGAAAAGCAGAAATCTTGGCAAGTGGAGTTGGGTCAGACACACCACAGGTCGAAGGAGGTAGATACTAGGGTCTAAACAGAACTGGTCAGAAATGAGTGGACAAGACCTGAGTTAAGTGGACATGAGTGGACATGAAATCAGAAAACCTACAGCTCAGGCATTAACTTGAGGTCTTGAGCTGTATACAGTATATAGGGCACTAACACAAAAGCATGGAGGAAGAAGAAGCAGCAAGGAGTATACATCAGGAATAACTGAGCAGACCATGCAACTGGTCCAACAGCAAACTCGTGAGGAAATAATGATGAATACACTGCAGAGGTAGGTTGCAACAGCCACTGCAAGCAATGCAGGGATGATTTTCTAGTACCCAGAAAACCCCTCTGAACAATTCATGAGAAAACATTGACTAAAACCCATCATTTGCTGCCGATGGGGAGGGCAGCTGGTTATTACTCAAGTATGCAAGATTATACAAAGATAAGGAAGACAGTAGACCTTTCAATAATTAGCAGCATAGGAGATCGCAAGCTATAGTCTGGACTGAAAGTTCTGGAAAAAAAAGTTATTACTCTGTTTAATGTCCCCAAAGAAAGCTATATATACAGAGAACAACCACCTAATTACATACACAAGGAAAAAAGAGAAGATGGCTCGGTCAAAAAGTCCCTTGAGTGTTGGGTTTATTTAAAATTAAGTTGAAAAATAATGTTCTGGAAAATCTATTAGTATTCAACTGCAGCTTAGATTGGATAAAATAATTAACCTGAATGATCTACAGTTTGATATCATTATTGCTGTCAGGCACTCTGACAACATTGCTTCTGAAATGACTGCTCTCTAGGGTTTCCTACACACAAAAGTTTCAAAAGTTTATTGTGAATTAGCTACAAATAAGAACATAACGTTCCTGCGATTGAGTACAGCTTCTTGTAGCAAGAGGTCAAGGACGATGGCAAGAGTTGTGCCAAGAAGCAGGAAGACCACAGTGCAGTAGAGAAAAGTTGAGAGGTACTGGTGGGCAATACTGGTGGGACACCTTGTACATCCCATCCCACGGCATGAAGGATTTCAACACTGAAAAGCAAACAAATATTTCATACTGTTGGGTAAAAATGGATTATAAAAAAACTGAAAAAATGTGTCTTAGGTCTGTGCAGAGTACTGAGAGAACTCATGAAGGAGCAGAAGATACAAATAGGTCAAACATAGTTACATAGTTTATAACATAGTTTATAAGGCCGAAAAAAGACATCTGTCCTTCCAGTTCGGCCTGTTTTCCTACAAGTTGATCCAGAGGAAGGCAAAAAAACCATGTGAGGTAGAAGCCAATTTTCCCCACTTTAGGGAAAAAAATTCCTTCCCGACTCCAATCAGGCAATCAGAATTACTCCCTGGATCAACGACCCATCTCTAGTAAACAAAAAATTATCTTCTAACATAATGTTCCTTAAAGGGGTTATCTCACAAATAATGTAAAAAATGAAAATCAGACATCATATAGCACATGACAATCTCTTTTTAACAAAGCTAAAACCAGCCCTGTACCTCACATGGATCCAGAGATCTTCACATTCATTGCTCTGCTAGATTTATATCAAGCTGACAGCTCAAGGGGAGTGTCTTTTCTGCTGCAGCTAAGGGGGCGTGTCTCAGCTCTCCCTATCACAGCTCAGGGGGCGTGTCTCAGCTCTCCCTATCACAGCTCAGGAGGTGTGTCCATGCACTACCTATCACAGCTCAGCAGGCAGTTAAAAGTTAAAACTGAGCATGTGCTGCCTGCTCAGTGAATAGGTCAAAGAAATAAGAAATTAAGTGCTCCTATACAGATACATTTTATTGAATAACTCAGTAGCTATACAAAATTTTTAATGACATACAATTACAAAAGTATTCAGATCCAGGTGCTGGTTTGAAAACTGTAGAATATTTTTCATGGGACAACCCCTTTAAGTATACTAACTGTCCCCCAACTACAGTAGACCAGCCAAACAATAACAAAAATATTGGGCCAAGATATGGTTTCTAGCTGGTCAAGTGAGTCCTTGTACTAGATTTTGTGAGGAAACCTGTGATTGCTTATTGGTCCCGAGTCATCTTTCATAAAAATAGCCAAAGCACTAGACACAGAAACCCATAGATATAACGGGCACCAGGGATGCACAGGTTGGGTCAAAATACTTGCCTGTGACCTGACTCAAGTGGTAGAGCGACTTTCACAAAGAGTAGATACGGTTCTATATTACTGTATGTTTAGTGATGTACAGGATGGTGTCTATGTATGGCAACATATTCTTTCCTACCAACATAATACAAAATAATAAGGTGGTCCATGCTATGATGTTGTTTTTTATTTTTATTTTATCAGATTCTTAAAAGAAATATCTGGGTGAGTCCGTATAACGTTCAAAAAATATGCATGGACACACCAAATACTTCATTGCAAATTGAAAGCTTGAATTTTAGGGGAAATGTTGAGCTGGTGGGCCATGGTTCCTCATGGGGTCTGCATGGTGAAATGCTGCTCCATGAGATAGTGGAATTACAAGTGGACCTTTCCATGGGCTATTATGATTGATTACTATGAGTGATTACGTTCTGGGCTTTTTACCTGAAGCTAAGAATAAGATAAGAATATTTGCATTAAAGCATCTGGCATGCCCATACATCTTTACTCGGACTATTGTATATTTTAGAGCATTGAGGGAACCTTCTTTGATGTGTTGTTCAAACCATTATTGACGTTTAATTGATCCAATGAATTGTTTTTGTGCCACCCCATAATCTCAGAGGCACAATATAGACCCACAACAGATTAATAGAAAATGGATTGATAACATGGCTCTGTGTATGAGCCCATTCAATGAGCATTAACACACACTGATAAACCTTAACATTAAGTCTGGATTTCCACAATCAGTATTTTTGATGCAGTCTGTGAAGCTAAAGCCAGGAGTGGATTCAAAAAGCAAAGACTTTTATCATCCGTTCCTTGCATGGGCGGAGCTGCTACAGGTCCTGCAGTGGCAAGGGGGGGGGCCTGGATCAAGCCTGCCATTGCACACACACTGATCATTACTTAGTGTGCAGTGGCGTACCGTCAATAGCGGCAGACCACGCAGTTGCTATGAGGCCCGTGAGCTTTGGGGGCCCGGCCAGATTGAATTGCCCCGCCCCCTTTCCGACTGGAATACACTCCACATCAGGGTTGCCAACCAGAGCTTTTCTTTTTTCTGGACAACTTATCCCGAAATCACGGACGGCCAACATTTTTTACGGACAAATTGGAAAACCATAATGAATTATGAAGATTATAAGTGATACATGTCTATAGCTCAATAAACTGATAATATCTCATTACCATAATTTACTGTAAGCTCTAAAATAATGATAATTACCACTAAATTAATTTAGTCAAGTACCAGCAGAATCAAAAAAATCACGGATACATCAATTTTTTTTCACGGACACAGGAAAAAAGTCACCTATTTTTACGGACTGTCCAGAAATTTCTGGACGGTTGGCAACCCTGCTCCACATACAGATGCTGGACTTATCTGTCTCCTAAGTAATCCTCCTGAAGCTCCCTGCTGCCAGCCTTAGCTTCTCTCTGTGAGAAGTCAGCTGGCCAATAGGCAGGGAGATGCTCTGCTCCTGACTGGTCAGCTGACTTGTAGGCGGAGCCACCTCGCCTCCACTCTTGGCTCTGCTTCTTACTTTGCCTGTGGGATGTGCCTCAGTCCAGCCTCATTACAGGAGTAATGAGAGCACAATGTGAAGGTTCCTCCTGCTCCAGTGCAGCCCTCAGCTCCATGTTACTGAATCCAAGGATCCAACACCCTGAACCATCCTGATGGTGAGCTGACATGTAGCTGCAGCATTCACCACATTGTGTGTAAGTGTAATGTGGAGGGGGCACAGGTGGCGTGCTGGTGTTTACACATAAAACTATACACAACCCCCCCCCCCCCAAGTTCTGAGACAGGTCCAGTCCCTGCCCCTTATTGCTCTATTGTAATAGCCTATTTCTATTAGGGCAGGGACTGGACCCCCCTCAGAACTTGTAGTAAGATGCCGATAGCACACGATGTGCTGTCCGCATCAGTTGTTCCGTTCCGCGGCACCGCAAAAAAAAAAATAGAGCATGTCCTACTTGTCCGCAACCACGGACAGGAATAGGCATTCTCTATATAGCGCTGGTCATGTGCAGTCTGCAAATTGTGGAACGCACATGGCCGGCATCCATGTTTTGTGGGTCCGCACTTTGCGGACCGCAAAACTCTAACGGTCGTCTGAATGAAGCCTAAACCCCACACCCCAACTGATCAGCTATAATAATTCTATTTTTTATTGCAAGGGGAAAGGGGGGCCCAATTCTGAGTTTTACTATGGGGCCCCATGATTTCTATGTACGCCCCTGTTAGTGTGGACTGGCAGGCGAGGTCTAGACCATAATGGATGATGGACACAGTATCCGGACCCAAAATTCTCAGCCTATGCAAACTCCATCACTTGGGGAGAGCATGATGTGCTCCATTCGTTGGGGGAATGAGGCTAGGTGAATATTACTTTCAGTCCCACTGTGGCATACATAGTGAAAAAGGTAATTCTGGGCATCTTCAGTGTTCATGTGAATCCCATGCTTTGATGGGTAAAAGCTGCTTTGGCACCATGATGGGGCAAGTGAACAGTCAGTTCTTGATGTATTGGAAGCAGGAAAAATGGGGAAGTGAGCGACTTTGACAAGGGCCAAGTCATGATGGCTTGATGGCTGGGGGAGAACATCTTGTAGGGTGTCCCAAGTATGAAGTGGCTTGTACCTATCACCTGTTGTTAAAGGAAGGACAACCACTGAACCGGCAACAGAATCTTGGGTGCACAAGATTTACTGATGTATGTGGGTAGCAAAGGCAGCATGAAGGGGACCTACACATCGTTAGGTGGGTGGTTTACATCTTAGGGTTAATAGAGTTTTGAATGCTCAAGGTTGGGTCTACAAGAGAACTTTCAGTTGCTTTAGGCTATAATCAAGAGGTGGAATGGTAAATGTCATCATGTATGGTGGCCATAGTCTTCATTGAACTGGCGATACCATACAGTTCTCATTTCCATTTGAAACACATTATAAGCCATATACAGAGAATATTAGCCATTGTCATGACGCGATAGATGGGACATCAGGATGGATTCTAATTAACGCTATCTCGAGAACATTAAACATTTAAGTGAGCAATAACACAAACTAAGATTAGAAGAAACCTGCTCGTTTTTAGTCATTGTTTCAATTATTTAAGGATCCCTCATGTAATTCTCCATCGTTAACAAGGGTATCACAAATTACATCACATGCAAAGCAATCAAAGCACAGGGGAATATAGTGGAATTTTTCACACCAGACAGCTGCGGAGAAGGTGAGCGGCTTTAAAAATGTCAACATTTAATTAGATGTAACAATTAAGGCAGCCGGAGCAGTGTCATGCCATTAAATTACCAGCGGCGGGGAAAAAAAGAAGCTTTTGTAAAGTTAAATGCAAAATAAGCATTTCCTATAGTTCTAAGCTGTAAAAATATAAGAGAGAAATTTTTATAAGCAGGGTAAAAAGTCGAAGAGATGATTCTTCTTTACTGCCAAACGGTATAACATTGCTGGCGGCGCCGATAACAGAAAGACATCACAGCAGAACATTCCTTAAAGGAAAACACGGGCATTTATTGTGTGTACATAGGAGGACATTACACTACATGAAGTAGGGGGAACAGAGGGCAATTTGTCATTTAGTTGCAATGTGATACATTTTTGAATTAAACTAATGTAGTTTACCGGCAGACCTATGGAAAACTGCAAATAAAACACCGCAATCTGGTATCATAATAATAATCTCCTCTCTACATATAAGAGCGTTGAAATGAAGTGCACCCACTCTTACAAAGAAACACATACTCTTTGCATGAAGCACTGTTGCTACGGGTTACCATTGTTCCTTTTGTGGTTACTCTACGGATATGTAACCTTTAAGTGTTTGCTATTTACTAGTGCATCTCAATAAATTAAAATATCGTCAAAAAGTTAATTTATATCACTAATTCAATGAACTTCATATATTATATGCTTCCCTCTGCCGACAAGCTTTATGGAGATGCTGATTTCATTTTCCAGCAGGACTTGGCACCTGTCCACACTGCCAAAAGTACCAATTCATGGTTTAATAACCACAGTATTTCTGAGCTAGATTGGCCAGGAAACTCGCCTGACCTTAAAGGGGTATTCCCATCTCACAAATGTAGTTTGTATAGTTAGATATAGCCATACCAATATTATTACTAATAGAATGTATTTATATAAAATGTATCGTTTAGAAGATTTGCCTATTTATATATCCATTGTCCCACACACATCAGTCAGGCCGTTGCCCCTGGTTACGACCACCGCAGCCATGTAGTAGTGGTGGCCGCTTGCTCCTTTTCAAACCCGCTCTGAGGTAACTGCTGTATTGTGAATGCACATTGCATCAGCATGCGCTGACACATCTTAGGGTACGCTACCAGTCCAAAACACAATGGTCCGGATCCGTCCAAAACGCAGACTTTATAAATGGTTCCTGCTCATTAGAGATGAACTGATCTTGGAACAGGATCCGTTTCTTGTTTTGGAAGCGCAGACAAAAATGCTACAACCCTAAGATGTGTCTCCGCATGTTCATGCAATGTGCGTTCACAATACAGCAGTTACTTCAGAGCGGGTTTGAACAAGAGCAAGCCGGTCCACCACTACTACATGGCCACTGTGGTCGTAACTAGGAGCAACGGCCTGACTGATGTGTGTGGGACAATGTCTATACAAATAGGAAAATCTTCTAAACGGTACATTTTATATAAATACATTCTATTAGTAATAATATTGGTATGGCTATATCTAACTATACAAACTACATTTGTGAGATGGGAATACCCCTTTAAGGTCAGGCGAGTTTCCTGGCCAATCTAGCACAGAGATACTGTGGTTATTAAACCATGAATGGGTACTTTTGGCAGTGTGGACAGGTGCCAAGTCCTGCTGGAAAATGAAGTCAGCATCTCCATAAAGCTTGTCAGCAGAGGGAAGCATGAAGTGCTCTAAAATTTCCCAGTAGGCGGATGCGCTGACTTTGGTCTTGATAAAACACAGTAGACCAACACCGGCAGATGACATGGCTCCCCAAACCATCACTGACCGTGGAAACGTCACACTGGACCTTTGATTTCCAAATGAAATGCAAAATTTATTTTCATCTTAAAACAGGACTTTGGACCACTGAGAACAGTCCAGTTCTTTTTCTCCTTAGCCCAGGTAATATGCTTAGGACATTGTCTATGGGTCATGAGTGGCTTGATACAAGGAATGCAACAGTTGTAGCCCGTGTCCTAGATACATCTGTGTGTGGTGGCTCTTGAAGCCACTGATTCCAGGCCACTCCTTATGACTCTCACCCATATTCTTGAATGGCCTTTTCTTGACTATCCTTTAAAGACTGTGGTTATCCCTATTGCTAGTGCACCTTCTTCTACCACAATTTTTCCTTCTACTCAACTTTCTAATTAATATGCTTGAATGTAGCACTTGTGGAGGGTGTCAGTGACTGTCTTCTGGACAACTGTCAAGTCAACAGTCTTCCCCATGATTGTGTAGCCTACTGAACCAGACTGAGGGACCATTTAAAGGATTATGAAACTTTGCAGGTGTTTTGTGTTGACACCATGACACCTGCTAATGGCAGGTTGGGACGGGAATGAGCCTCCTTAGCATCTCGGTTGACGCTAGGGAGGCTCGTTCCCATCCCCACCTGCCAATGTTTTCATCCGTGTGCAGGGAGAAGCAGCAGCGGCGGCTGCGGGGACCAGGAGCGGCATGGGGAGCTGGGTTAGTATATTCCATGTGGGGGGACCGGCACATCGGAGGACATTTTATACTCTTGGAGAAACCGTTTAAATATTAACAAAATGGAAAGTTAATGAACAAAAGAGAAATCTAAATTAAATCAATATCTGGTGTGACCACGTCACAACAGATTCAGTTCTTCTAGTTAAACTTGCACACAGTTCTTGAAGAAACTTGTCTAGGTGGTTGTTCCAAACTTCTTGGAGAACTGACTACAGATCTTCAGTGGATGTAGGCTTGCTCAACTCCTTCTGTCTCATCATGTAATCCCAGATATACTTAATAATGTTGAGATCAAAGCTGTCCATATCATCACTTCCAATACCTACCTACACCAGTAATGTATGTCTATCTTACCATCTGTCTGTCTGTCTGCACAGATATAGTATAGCTAATGATATAGAAGAGCTGACTTTTTATCTGGCACAACTTACTGTTATATCTTGACAATTCTGTTATCCATAGATTATGACTACAAAGACCCCCCACCGGTAGACCATCAGTGCCTTAGTCCTTGAGAATCCCCTTAAACGCAAGTCTTGTATCTTGTCAGAATATCAACAGATGGTGATTTTTATGCATAAAAAGTGTCATATCAGTGATAATTGTTATTTCCGCTATCACAACAGTTGTGCTGTGCCACAGATAACAAGGCAGCGACGAGCTAATCTTCTCCTCCGCTGTAATGTGATCACCAGCCTTCTGCTGTTCGGGGCACAGAGGCAAAAATCTACAAAAATAAGATGTCCTTTTATCCTAATGAACTGCTATTTACTGCTCAGCAGATTTGTTCTGTAATGATGGGACTCGCTGTGCTGACACTTGAGGAACATGCTGTCTGGACAGCTGGGGCTTTCGCCTGCCATCTCTGACCACAGGTTTATTTTCTCGCTGCCCACTGATTCACTGGGTCAGAGTTGGCGCAAACATATGTTGTGTTATGAATATGCTCCTCTATCATGTTCGCTAATAGCCACCCATGATGAGCGAGGACAATAAATAATGATAATGATAATAGATAATATAAATCAGAATAAATAATCTATGTAACTTGGCTTTTACTCTTCTGTAAATGTTGGAGGACGGTGGAGACCAGAAGCCCCGGGGCCGCTTAAGTGGCTTTAAGAAGTTGTTGATATAATATAGTAGCAGTAATGTTGTTGATTTTCTGCAATTATTGCATTTGGATACCTGTTTAAATGGAAAATTAAAGGGTTTATCCCATGACTAATATAAAAAATTAAAATCAGACCTCATATACTACATGACAATCTCTGTCTAACAAAGATACAACCAGTCCTGTACCTCACATGGATCCAGATATCTCCTCATTAATTGCGCCAATTGTTCTGCTAGATTTATTTTAGGCTGTCAGCTTAGGGGGCATGCCCTTTCTCAGGGGTGTGCCTTTTCTGCTGCATATGTTAAAGGGAGTCTTTCACCTGTTTTTCACTTATATAACTAACAGCACTGCCCCACAGAAGATTGCAGACACATCCCAGACATACCTGTGTGCACTGTGTGTCTATATTACATGTCACATCCCAGACATCCCTGTGTGTCTGTATTACATGTCACATCCCAGACATACCTGTGTGCACTGTGTGTCTGTATTACATGTCACATTCCCAGACATACCTGTGTGCACTGTGTGTCTGATTTACATGTCACATCCCAGACATACCTGTGTGCACTGTGTGTCTGTATTACATGTCACATCCCAGACATACCTGTGTGTCTGTATTACATGTCACATCCCAGACATACACTGTGTGTCTGTATTACATGTCACATCCCAGACATACCTGTGTGCACTGTGTGTCTGTATTACATGTCACATCCCAGACATACCTGTGTCTGTGTGCAGACACTGTGTGTGTGTATTACATGTCACATCCCAGACATACCTGTGTGTGCACTGTGTGTCTGTATTACATGTCACATCCCAGACATACCTGTGTGCACTGTGTGTCTGTATTACATGTCACATCCCAGACATACCTGTGTGCACTGTGTGTCTGTATTACATGTCACATCCAGACATACCTGTGTGTGTCTGTATTACATGTCACATCCCAGACATACTGTGTGTCTGTATTACATGTCACATCCCAGACATACCTGTGTGCACTGTGTGTCTGTATTACATGTCACATCCAGACATACCTGTGTGCACTGTGTGTCTGTATTACATGTCACATCCCAGACATACCTGTGTGTGTGTGTCTGTATTACATGTCACATCCCAGACATACCTGTGTGCACTGTGTGTCTGTATTACATGTCACATCCCAGACATACCTGTGTGTCTGTATTACATGTCACATCCCAGACATACCTGTGTGTCTGTATTACATGTCACATCCCAGACATACCTGTGTGCACTGTGTGTGTGTATTACATGTCACATCCCAGACATACCTGTGTGCACTGTGTGTCTGTATTACATGTCACATCCCAGACATACCTGTGTGCACTGTGTGTGTGTATTACATGTCACATCCCAGACATACCTGTGTGCACTGTGTGTGTATTACATGTCACATCCCAGACATACCTGTGTGTCTGTATTACATGTCACATCCCAGACATACCTGTGTGCACTGTGTGTCTGTATTACATGTCACATCCAGACATACCTGTGTGCACTGTGTGTCTGTATTACATGTCACATCCCAGACATACCTGTGTGCACTGTGTGTGTATTACATGTCACATCCCAGACATACCTGTGTGCACTGTGTGTGTGTATTACATGTCACATCCAGACATACCTGTGTGCACTGTGTGTATTACATGTCACATCCCAGACATACCTGTGTGTGCACATCTGTATTACATGTCACATCCCAGACATACCTGTGTGCACTGTGTGTCTGTATTTACATGTCACATCCCAGACATACCTGTGTGCACTGTGTGTCTGTATTACATGTCACATCCCAGACATACCTGTGTGCACTGTGTGTCTGTATTACATGTCACATCCCAGACATACCTGTGTGCACTGTGTGTCTGTATTACATGTCACATCCCAGACATACCTGTGTGCACTGTGTGTCTGTATTACATGTCACATCCCAGACATACCTGTGTGTGCACTGTGTGTATTACATGTCACATCCCAGACATACCTGTGTGCACTGTGTCTGTATTACATGTCACATCCCAGACATACCTGTGTGCACTGTGTGTGTGTATTACATGTCACATCCCAGACATACCTGTGTGCACTGTGTGTCTGTATTACATGTCACATCCCAGACATACCTGTGTGCACTGTGTGTGTATTACATGTCACATCCAGACATACCTGTGTGCACTGTGTGTGTCTGTATTACATGTCACATCCCAGACATACCTGTGTGCACTGTGTGTGTGTATTACATGTCACATCCCAGACATACCTGTGTGCACTGTGTGTGTGTATTACATGTCACATCCCAGACATACCTGTGTGCACTGTGTGTCTGTGTATTACATGTCACATCCCAGACATACCTGTGTGCACTGTGTGTCTGTATTACATGTCACATCCCAGACATACCTGTGTGCACTGTGTGTCTGTATTACATGTCACATCCCAGACATACCTGTGTGCACTGTGTGTCTGTATTACATGTCACATCCCAGACATACCTGTGTGCACTGTGTGTCTGTATTACATGTCACATCCCAGACATACCTGTGTGCACTGTGTGTGTATTACATGTCACATCCCAGACATACCTGTGTGCACTGTGTTGTGTATTACATGTCACATCCCAGACATACCTGTGTGCACTGTGTGTCTGTATTACATGTCACATCCCAGACATACCTGTGTGCACTGTGTCTGTATTACATGTCACATCCCAGACATACCTGTGTGCACTGTGTGTGTGTGTATTACATGTCACATCCCAGACATACCTGTGTGCACTGTGTGTCTGTATTACATGTCACATCCCAGACATACCTGTGTGTGCACTGTGTGTGTGTATTACATGTCACATCCCAGACATACCTGTGTGCACTGTGTGTCTGTATTACATGTCACATCCCAGACATACCTGTGTGCACTGTGTGTCTGTATTACATGTCACATCCCAGACATACCTGTGTGCACTGTGTGTGTCTGTATTACATGTCACATCCCAGACATACCTGTGTGCACTGTGTGTCTGTATTACATGTCACATCCCAGACATACCTGTGTGCACTGTGTGTCTGTATTACATGTCACATCCCAGACATACCTGTGTGCACTGTGTGTCTGTATTACATGTCACATCCCAGACATACCTGTGTGCACTGTGTGTCTGTATTACATGTCACATCCCAGACATACCTGTGTGCACTGTGTGTCTGTATTACATGTCACATCCCAGACATACCTGTGTGCACTGTGTGTGTGTATTACATGTCACATCCCAGACATACCTGTGTGCACTGTGTGTCTGTATTACATGTCACATCCCAGACATACCTGTGTGCACTGTGTGTGTCTGTATTACATGTCCAGAAAAGCACTTTTATTCTGCACACAATGGTGTCCACATGTCAGACACATACCTGTGTGCCATGTGTGTCTGTATTACATGTCACATCCCAGACATACCTGTGTGCACTGTGTGTCTGTATTACATGTCACATCCCAGACATATACCTGTGTGCACTGTGTGTGTGTATTACATGTCACATCCCAGACATACCTGTGTGCACTGTGTGTCTGTATTACATGTCACATCCCAGACATACTGTGTGCACTGTGTGTCTGTATTACATGTCACATCCCAGACATACCTGTGTGCACTGTGTGTGTATTACATGTCACATCCCAGACATACCTGTGTGCACTGTGTGTCTGTATTACATGTCACATCCCAGACATACCTGTTGTGCACTGTGTGTCTGTATTACATGTCACATCCCAGACATACCTGTGTGCACTGTGTGTCTGTATTACATGTCACATCCCAGACATACCTGTGTGCACTGTGTGTCTGTATTACATGTCACATCCCAGACATACCTGTGTGCACTGTGTGTCTGTATTACATGTCACATCCCAGACATACCTGTGTGCACTGTGTGTCTGTATTACATGTCACATCCCAGACATACCTGTGTGCACTGTGTGTCTGTATTACATGTCACATCCAGACATACCTGTGTGCACTGTGTCTGTATTACATGTCACATCCCAGACATACCTGTGTGCACTGTGTCTGTATTACATGTCACATCCCAGACATACCTGTGTGCACTGTGTGTCTGTATTACATGTCACATCCCAGACATACCTGTGTGCACTGTGTGTGTGTATTACATGTCACATCCCAGACATACCTGTGTGTGCACTGTGTGTCTGTATTACATGTCACATCCCAGACATACCTGTGTGCACTGTGTGTCTGTATTACATGTCACATCCCAGACATACCTGTGTGCACTGTGTGTGTTGTATTTCAGAAAAAGCACTTTTATTCTGCAGAAACACTCCCAAGTGGGCTAAGTAAAGTAAAAAACAGCTTTTCTCCCGCTGATTTCTAACAGCTATATCTTCTGAATACTGGATATAATGCTGTGATTTGGTATCATTTGAAAGCTTGAATGCCAGCTTCAAAGAAGGTCAGAACATTTTTCTATCTGCTACAATCCCAAGATATGA